>SMSR01012099.1:28369-120970 GCA_019453355.1 Ceratina japonica
ACTCGAAAACCACCGACACCTTCGGACGTCGTTTCGCGCGCGATTCGTACGCCCGAGGGTGATTTTCGAAAATACACGACCGAACCCGAGCCAGAGTCGATCGGAAATAATTGTTGCGCAACAGACTGTCGCAATCGCGATTGAAATTCATAGCAGCCTTCCCTTTTTAATTGCACTTAACGCTTTCACGTCCTAGAAAAATCATACGAAAGACTAGACCGTAGAAATCCGATAAGCAAATACAGACAGGCGGACGTAAGTGTCGAACATCTTCGCGGTGAAAACCAAGTCTTAAGGAGGTTCCTGAGTTAAACGAGTTTCTATGTATTTGTCTTAAATTTTGCATATATGTAATTAATATCCTTTATATATGTGCAGAATTTCAGAAACCCTAGCAATACCAAAATGATAATATTTGTATGGAAAGTTGCGTGTTTTATAATGTAAGATATTGGGAGGGACATTTGAATTAATTAATCAAAAGATTTCCTATCTTTTTAGTTTAAGAAAAAAAGTTTAGTCAAAGTCAGTGACTTTGTACTATTTTTCCACGGACCGTCAGGAGACTATATTATGTATAAATCATGTCATAAATTTTATCATTTATGCAGGAGATGGCATTGTAAACGCTGTATACGTATAAAGGATATATGTATGCAAAAATACATAGAAACTTGTTTAGCTGGGGAACCTCCTTAAATAAGTCGGGAAAAGACGCATGAAAAAATAGTCGAAGATCATCGGTTGACCTTTATAACTGGTCGAGCGACCTTTCTGTTCGTTTTAATCGGCCATCACGATTTTCCTCCTCCTAGAAATTGGGAGTGGAACGAGAATTACGCGTTTCGGATAATCCGCGATTTTACAATCTCTTTTTTATGGTTTTAATAATCGAATTCCAAACAAATCGTTTGTGAACTTTGACGTTTTACGATCGAGTTTTTACGGTCGTAAAAAGGATACGAAACGGCGAGGAGCCAGGAAATCGTTTGACGAAAGAGAAAACGAGGGGAAAAACTAAAAGTACGATGCGACGGGTTTGTCAATCGCGGATCACCGAGATTCTCTCGGGCAATTACAGGGACGACAAAGGGGATCTAATTAGAAGCGTAATCGTACTATTAGCTTCCTAGTAAACAGACCGAGAGTCCGGTGGCTCGGAGCGAATTCCATGGAAAGTAAAAGTGACCGAGCGCCGAGATAGATCTATCCGCCGCGGCTCGACCTCGCTTCGCGATGCGAGCCGATTTATTTCTAGGGACGTTAACCCTTCCTTTCCCAAACTACCTGTTGAAAGCCAGAAAGAAATGCGTAACGACCCGATTACCCGATAATCGTTTGATCGTAATCCAGATTCATTACCATCTCGTTCAACGATTGGAAATACATCGCTATGCGATGGGAAGCGGAGCTCGGATTTCGAAAATCCCGAGAATCAACGTACAGTTCTCATTACCGTCGATTTCGTGTCCTCCAATTAGCATTTCAAATGAACGGGAAATGAATTACAGGACTCCTCGCGAACGTAGGATTTGCCCTGATCCCGATAATCGGTTAATTGCGATCGAACGACAATCTCTTAAAGACACCGAGCAATGGAACCGAGAGTCCTCGTGTCGCAGTGACGCACGAATCCTCTTGTTCACCTTTGCAACTGGTTTGCAGCTCTGCCGGTACCAGGTCCTGGACGTCCAAGGTTACGTTCAAATTAATATCTGTCCCTGCGTGCCTGGCATAGCGAAAATATCTTTGTTTCCACGACGTCGGTCCGCGCTCACTTTCTTCGCGCCGACCTTTTATTTTCTCCCTCAAGGTCCGACGAGTTCGTCGTAACAAAACTATGGATATACGCTCTACCTTATGTCTCAATGCTCGACGATATTCGCCGACCAGGCGAAGGATCTGAATGGTGTTCCTTTTACTCGGTGTACTTTAACCGATTTAGCGCCTTTCCCTAACGCGAATAGGTCTCGACGCATCGAGTCATCGCACGGATAACGGTAGTGTGTATAAAGCGAGGGGTGAAGTCATCGGAANGTGTACTTTAACCGATTTAGCGCCTTTCCCTAACGCGAATAGGTCTCGACGCATCGAGTCGTCGCACGGATAACGGTAGTGTGTATAAAGCGAGGGGTGAAGTCATCGGAATCGTCAAGTCAAATGTCACAGGAACTCGTCACGCGTTCGCTCGTGGATAGAATCCGAACGAGCAGGTCGATCATACATATATACATATTTTTATCACACGTTATACGTCGTTCTATGTCACGCGTTCAATTATTATAATATGCATTCGACAATTATGCAAAACCGTTTGGATGTTGCTCGGTATTGGCGATGACCAACCGTTTCTACTGGGTAACTGCAATTTTACAACGCGTCATAAATTCTATAACTCGCCGAGTTGCTTTCACGACGAGAAACAGTCTTTCTTTTCGTACGGAAACGAAATCAGACTGGTTTCTAGAAAAATCGACTAAAGGTTGTCTACGGCTCTTACAAAAATTGACTGATACCTACCGTAAATGCTAAGAATTGACACCGAGGCTATACCGTATATGTTAAGAATTGACACAGAAGAAATGTTACTAAATTGTAGCGCAGCGCAAGGAACTCAATAGAGCTCGAAACACGGTCTGTGACCGATATTTCGGTGAAGTTAGAAGAAAATTCCTTTGGACCTTTTTCGTATCTGGCAACTGGAGCTACAACTTTTGTCATGAGACATTTTAACGAGTTGCATATCTGGTAATTCGGTAACCAACTAGTCGATGCATACAACGTCACGAGTGGTTCTTCTATCGAGAGGGTTCGTTCCGGTTATGAAAGGTACTCGTCGATCCAACAGGTGGTTTTCGCATTTTTAACGACTTCCCGCTCGAAGCGCATGTCTGCCCGTACAACACGCTTCGTAGAAAGCTAAGTATTTGACATTTAGGAAGGTCCGCGGAGAATTTTCGAGCCGCTCACTACCGCCGCTGCCTACCAACCGTAATTAGACTACGGGTTTTATCTATTTACGAGAAAAATAGATATCTGCGTGAAATATAAATGTCTAAATAAGAAATGTCGCGTACAAAAATTTATTGCGCAACAACGTTGATAAAATATACTGAATAGGATCTAATTTTATGATGGAGATAATTAAAACGATGAACTCAATTACTAGTAAGTAGACCGCGAATATACTTATGCAAAATGAAACATTTATGGTATTTATGGAATTTAATCTAAATAGAACCATCGACATGAATACGACTTTTAATTTTACACCCACATTTTTTCTATTTTCCCGTACGTCAAGTTTTCTATGAATATCATCAACTCCGCGGTCGATCGACGATATTTCTCACTGACTCACCGCCGTATCTAATTAAAACTTATATACAATCAATTTCATCACGACCGTTTTCTCTTCGCCATAACTGGATTCGGAGAGAAGTCACCGATCAACGGTCATACTAACGATATTGTTTGACTGTTTGTTCTAACGTCACGGGTGTTAACGTAACGTTAACGGTGAACGTAACGAGCTCGTCAGCCGAAACGTACGAGAAAGTCGTCCCGTCGCGGAACGCCGAGGCGTTCTTTCTTCTTTGCTTTCTCTTTACGCGTGTTACGTAACCAGGAGTGGTTCCCTGGGTGTCACGGTCCCCGGACTATTCGCCGTCGTTCGTCCTCGAGAGAAATACTTTGTAAAATCGGAATCCGTTCGCAGGTGCACGCACCGAACCTCCTCGCGCTCACCGTTTCGCTACCACTCCTGGCGTTACAGCAACGCTGGACGACAATGAACTGACTTACCGCTGTCAAAATGGTCAGCGTCAATCGTTCAGACTTTTGTCTCTATTCCCACGTCGCTCTAACTATTGGGCCTCGATTATTTATTTATTTATTTATTAAACGGGTTAGGAAACCCTTTAAGGCACAAAAAATAATAGTTTGAGTAGTACGGATGACATAAATAAAATATGAGAGCTCCATGAGTAGATAACAAAGAGGGAGATAATAAAATTATAACGACAAGAACTGATCACGTAGCTTACGTCTTTATACTTTTATTATTATACTAACTAATTATAAGGATAAGCAAAATTCTAGAAATTGTCGAAGACGAAATACAGTATATATAAAATGATCAAAAATCATGATGTTGTTTGCGCTACTAGAGAATCGGCCCGGTATCCAATAAATAAGTANGCGAATATACTTATGCAAAATGAAACATTTATGGTATTTATGGAATTTAATCTAAATAGAACCATCGACATGAATACGACTTTTAATTTTACACCCACATTTTTTCTATTTTCCCGTACGTCAAGTTTTCTATGAATATCATCAACTCCGCGGTCGATCGACGATATTTCTCACTGACTCACCGCCGTATCTAATTAAAACTTATATACAATCAATTTCATCACGACCGTTTTCTCTTCGCCATAACTGGATTCGGAGAGAAGTCACCGATCAACGGTCATACTAACGATATTGTTTGACTGTTTGTTCTAACGTCACGGGTGTTAACGTAACGTTAACGGTGAACGTAACGAGCTCGTCAGCCGAAACGTACGAGAAAGTCGTCCCGTCGCGGAACGCCGAGGCGTTCTTTCTTCTTTGCTTTCTCTTTACGCGTGTTACGTAACCAGGAGTGGTTCCCTGGGTGTCACGGTCCCCGGACTATTCGCCGTCGTTCGTCCTCGAGAGAAATACTTTGTAAAATCGGAATCCGTTCGCAGGTGCACGCACCGAACCTCCTCGCGCTCACCGTTTCGCTACCACTCCTGGCGTTACAGCAACGCTGGACGACAATGAACTGACTTACCGCTGTCAAAATGGTCAGCGTCAATCATTTAGACTTTTGTCTCTATTCCCACCTCGCTCTAACTATTGGACCTCGATTATTTATTTATTTATTTATTTATTAAACCGGTAAAAAAACCCTTTAAGTCACAAAAGATAATAGTTTGAGTAGTACGGATGACATAAATAAAATATGAGAGCTCCATGAGTAGATAACAAAGAGGGAGATAATAAAATTATAACGACAAGAAATGATCACGTAGCTTACGTCTTTATACTTTTATTATTATACTAACTAATTATAAGGATAAGCAAAATTCTAGAAATTGTCGAAGACGAAATACAATATATATAAAATGATNAATTTATTGCGCAACAACGTTGATAAAATATACTGAATAGGATCTAATTTTATGATGGAGATAATTAAAACGATGAACTCAATTACTAGTAAGTAGACCGCGAATATACTTATGCAAAATGAAACATTTATGGTATTTATGGAATTTAATCTAAATAGAACCATCGACATGAATACGACTTTTAATTTTACACCCACATTTTTTCTATTTTCCCGTACGTCAAGTTTTCTATGAATATCATCAACTCCGCGGTCGATCGACGATATTTCTCACTGACTCACCGCCGTATCTAATTAAAACTTATATACAATCAATTTCATCACGACCGTTTTCTCTTCGCCATAACTGGATTCGGAGAGAAGTCACCGATCAACGGTCATACTAACGATATTGTTTGACTGTTTGTTCTAACGTCACGGGTGTTAACGTAACGTTAACGGTGAACGTAACGAGCTCGTCAGCCGAAACGTACGAGAAAGTCGTCCCGTCGCGGAACGCCGAGGCGTTCTTTCTTCTTTGCTTTCTCTTTACGCGTGTTACGTAACCAGGAGTGGTTCCCTGGGTGTCACGGTCCCCGGACTATTCGCCGTCGTTCGTCCTCGAGAGAAATACTTTGTAAAATCGGAATCCGTTCGCAGGTGCACGCACCGAACCTCCTCGCGCTCACCGTTTCGCTACCACTCCTGGCGTTACAGCAACGCTGGACGACAATGAACTGACTTACCGCTGTCAAAATGGTCAGCGTCAATCGTTCAGACTTTTGTCTCTATTCCCACGTCGCTCTAACTATTGGGCCTCGATTATTTATTTATTTATTTATTAAACGGGTTAGGAAACCCTTTAAGGCACAAAAAATAATAGTTTGAGTAGTACGGATGACATAAATAAAATATGAGAGCTCCATGAGTAGATAACAAAGAGGGAGATAATAAAATTATAACGACAAGAACTGATCACGTAGCTTACGTCTTTATACTTTTATTATTATACTAACTAATTATAAGGATAAGCAAAATTCTAGAAATTGTCGAAGACGAAATACAGTATATATAAAATGATAAAAAATCATGATGTTGTTTGCGCTACTAGAGAATCGAATATCCAATAAATAAGTAAGAATCGAGGCTCGGAAACGAGGCTGTCCCCGAGAACGCCCATGCGAATCCATAATGTATCCGAAACGAGCTCGTCGAAAGTAAGAGTTGTAGAGATCGATCAGAAAGTGCGTCAACGGCGCCGTTTCTCTGTTCGGGTATGCCTCTTCGGGCCGTTAACGAGCATAAAGGAGTTTCGAGATCCACTCGTCCTCGATTACGTACGCGGAAGCGTAGATAAAGAACGATTAGAAATTGAAAAGGATCGCGTTTCCTAGTATACCGCGATGTTTGAAGAAGACCAACCGATAGGTGCGTGCAATGTTTACTCTTTCTGTGCGAGCCACGCGAAAATACGCACGGATAGTTTCACCGCGCGTATCGCGTAACACGAGTAGGTACACCTCTGTCTACGAGCATTAGAACGTTTTAATGTATTTATTGTCGGCCGGTTTATTAATACTAATTTACTGTATTGTACGAGCACGAGGTAGACTCTGATTTCACTAATGAAACTGTTCAGCCCTTGAACCTGTCTTTCGAACTTTTGAATAAAAGTTTTATAAAGACACATGGATGATCGTTACTCAACCCGTTCCCAATATTGTCTATTAAAAAATCTGGCGAAGAGACTGTCTGAAAATCATTTAAATACAGGCATTCTTTAAACTCGTCGATTTTTCATAGTCGTCGCTGAAATGGCTCGAGACTTATGCATGGGGGTGTACCCACGCGGGGCCATTCATATGCAAACGATGGTAACCGATAATTTATTCGTGCATCACGGACACGCATCCAGTTACCGATAATTATTAATGCGTCCCATCGCTTTTCCGTTGCAGGAGAACCGGACGGCGTCGCTGCTACTTTGCCTAAGCATTCTACTCGCGGCGATTCACAACGGTAAGTACCCAAAATAGATATGATAAGTGACAAAAATTTCCTGTCTCCGAATCTTTAATTACGACACAACTAAAAGATTTGTCGCGCCATTCATTCGCGAAACGAATCGCGTTTATCCTAGAAAGACCGCAGATCTTATTCTACTAGCATTTACTGTTGGTATATAGTTGGGCCAACTGAAAACTGACCATTTAATGTTGGTACATAGTTGGGCCAAGTGAAAACTGACCATTTACTGTTGGGATATAGTTGGTCCAACTGAAAACTGATCATTTACTGTCGGCATATATTTGGGCCAACTGAAAACTGAACACTTACCGTTCGTATATAGTTGGTCCAACTGAAAACTGACCATTTACTTTAAAAACTGACCACTTACTATTTAGTTGGCACATAGTCGGGCCAACTTTTGGCCAAGAGTAAATGCTACTGCATCGGTCTGTCGCTCCCGGGTTAGGGAAGAAACGCATGGAAGAAAGAGCCGATCGAAAAAGAGCAGAAAAAAGGCCGACGACAAGGTTAGATTGACAAATGGCCCATTTACTCCGTGACCGAGTCTCTTTCTCTCTCTTGCATCGCGTAATTTCTCTAGCGTGGCCGGTGCACGTGAGCACCGGTGCACGCATTGCGTGGATGCAGTTTCACTGGTCTCGCCATATCTCAGCCAGTGAAACGTATGCACCTTCGCGGAGAAAACGGCGCGAGGCAAAAACGGGCCCCGACGGTTCGAGAGTTCGAGGTGCACCTTACAGGGGGGACGGGAAAAAACCCGGAGAGTAGACACCGCTTCGCAAAACCGTAAACCGCGATATTTAAGTCCCTGCCCGCTGGCAATTTCTACGAGCGTAATCGATACGGTAATCGTTTCCGGGGCTTCGAAAAACCCCTCGATCGACGCGATAAGTATAGGTAATTCTGGTAAAGACGTATTAGACGTATTAACTCTCAACTGCCATAATGCTTTTTTACGTATAAGTATACCAATGGGTCACGACTTCAAATAGAAAGCGGAGAAAAATGTGTTAATCTAATTCTAAGATCAACGCTTCATCGAATATCGTATTCTCAGCCGGTGTGCAATGTACGTACAAGATAATACTCTGAACAGGATTGAAGTATTCGACTTTATATCAGATTAATGAAATCGAATCGAAAACTCTACGATTAACACTTCATTAATATTGTATTCTCAGCCGATGTACAAAATAATACTCTGAGCAGGATTGAAATGTTCGACTTTATATCAGATTGTTGAAACATGAAATCGAATCGAAAATATGAAATATGTATTGCGTCAGCGATCGGGTATTCGAATATTGGATGGTTGAGAACCGTGCGACCGAGAAGGAAGAAAATAGGAAAAGAGCCCCGAGGAATTGTAGATTCGCGGGTAACAGCGTTGAGCGCACGCCTCTTACCGATATTATCTCTGTATTATGCGCCACTCTTAACTCCATTACCGTCGATCTAGCGTTCATTATAACGCGAAACTAAATCTCTCTCGTCCCCCCGTTGGCCTGGCGCTCGATCATTATCCAGCCGCGGCGTGACAGAAAACGCGAACACAATCCCCGGCATTCTATATGCAAAACCGTGCGAAAATCGTGGAAAAAGGCCGTGGAAACTGAACCGAATCCGGCGACCACTTTTACCTAACATTTTTTTGCACGCGAAATCCGAAATACATATACTATACGTGTACTTTCTAATTCGTTCCACACATCCAGGGAATTCCATCCGAGAAAACGTAAGACTAGGCTAATTGAAACGCATTCCGACGCGATATTTGGTAATAATTAAGACATTCCACGGACATCGCATAAACCCTCGTTCTACCACGAGATCGTTTGAAGCCAATTCGCTCGTATTATCTCGGCGCATATGAAACGTCGTTTTGTTTTCTACAGGCAGACGTTTCCCGTCGAAACTCGCCTCTTTTTACGCTCATTATCTGCTTAAATGATACACCACAAGAATTCTGTCTACTGCATTTAAGGACGTTTGCCATAATTTTAGAGAATAAATATAAATATCATGTCTCGAACTCGTATTCGTAATTTTATAGCAAACGTGTGTATCACGAGTCAGACTCGTGATTATAATCTCATGTCCGCCGAGAATGTGCAAAGTTTGTTATAAATATAAAAAATAGAGGAAAACGATTTGAAAATGGACAAGGCCCGATGTTTCCCGAGCTAAATAATACGCGAAGGGGTTAAAAAAACCGACGGTCTAATAAGACTTGTTCTCGTTTCGACGAGACGTAAATTGATTCGCGGCCGTGAATACGCAGAGGAACGTATTCGTATTCGATCTTAATTCGAGGCTCGATTTTCGCATTATCTTTGGCGCGGCCTCGATCCGTGCGATCAGTGAAAGCATCGAGGATAAACTCCGATCGAAAGCGGATACCGGGTGCCACGCGGTGATTCGCCAAGGTGACTGCGAATCGGTGTTTGTCAATGAAGTAGCCGTTCGAATAAAAAGAGAAATCGGATAGAGCACTGATAACGGCCGCCATTAATCACACCTTGTTGCGTTTCTAATCGGGATTTCGTAAACCTGAAGGAAACTGTGAAATATAATTTTAGGACTGGGCGATGCCGAGCGGAAGATCGTCTGCTATTACACGAATTGGTCGATCTACCGACCGGGAACGGCGAAATTTTCGCCGCAGAACATCAATCCGTATCTGTGCACCCACTTGATCTACGNGTTTAAGGACAGTTGCCATAATTTTAGAGAATAAATATAAATATCATGTCTCGAACTCGTAATCGTAATTTTATAGCAAACGTGTGTATCACGAGTCAGACTCGTGATTATAATCTCATGTCCGCCGAGAATGTGCAAAGTTTGTTATAAATATAAAAAATAGAGGAAAACGATTTGAAAATGGACAAGGCCCGATGTTTCCCGAGCTAAATAATACGCGAAGGGGTTAAAAAAACCGACGGTCTAATAAGACTTGTTCTCGTTTCGACGAGACGTAAATTGATTCGCGGCCGTGAATACGCAGAGGAACGTATTCGTATTCGATCTTAATTCGAGGCTCGATTTTCGCATTATCTTTGGCGCGGCCTCGATCCGTGCGATCAGTGAAAGCATCGAGGATAAACTCCGATCGAAAGCGGATACCGGGTGCCACGCGGTGATTCGCCAAGGTGACTGCGAATCGGTGTTTGTCAATGAAGTAGCCGTTCGAATAAAAAGAGAAATCGGATAGAGCACTGATAACGGCCGCCATTAATCACACCTTGTTGCGTTTCTAATCGGGATTTCGTAAACCTGAAGGAAACTGTGAAATATAATTTTAGGACTGGGCGATGCCGAGCGGAAGATCGTCTGCTATTACACGAATTGGTCGATCTACCGACCGGGAACGGCGAAATTTTCGCCGCAGAACATCAATCCGTATCTGTGCACCCACTTGATCTACGCGTTCGGCGGGTTCACCAAGGACAACGCTTTGAAACCGTTCGACAAGTATCAGGACATCGAGAAAGGTAGGAAAACGAGAGATCGATAGATCATTCATGGAAAATATTCCGCGCATTCGTTTTATAAACGCGGAAAACGGTTTCAACGAGCGACTTTCAAAGGTGGTTACGCGAAATTCACGGGACTGAAGACGTACAACAAGAAACTGAAGACGTTGTTGGCGATCGGCGGATGGAACGAGGGTTCGAGCAGGTTCTCGCCGATGGTAGCCGACGCCGGGAGAAGGCGAGAATTCGTCAAGAACTCGATCAAGTTCCTTCGAAAGAATCATTTCGACGGCCTCGACCTCGACTGGGAGTACCCCGCCTTCCGGGACGGAGGTAAACCGCGCGACAAGGACAACTACGCTAGCTTGGTACAGGTACGTCCTCGACGAACTCTGACTCCTCTAATTTCATTATACGAGACTTTCAAGGGCCGAAGAACCTGCTTATCGATCAGTAAACCGCGGTGTTCATGCAAAATTCACGATCCTTCAGACAAATTCTTTGAATCCCGATTTGTAATTTTTGCTAATTGCGAAGGAACTGCGAGAGGAGTTCGATAGAGAAGCGTCGAAAACGGGAAGGCCGAGGCTCCTGCTGACGTTGGCGATGCCGGCCGGTATCGAATACATCGACAAAGGCTACGACGTTCCCAGGTTGAACGAATACCTCGACTTTATTAATCTCCTCTCGTACGACTATCACTCGTCTTACGAGCCGGCCGTAAATCATCACTCGCCCCTCTACCCGTTGGAGGAGGACAACGAGTACAACTACGACTCCGAATTAACGATCGTAAGACACAATACAGGAAACGAATTTCGAGTTGTTATACAACGGATTTCAGACTGCATTATTCATTTCAGGATTACACTATTAACTATCTGCTGAAGAAGGGCGCCTCTCCGGAGAAGATCGTGTTGGGCATACCGACTTACGGACGATCTTACACGCTCTTTAATCCGGACACCACCGATTTAGGATCGCCAGCCGACGGTCCAGGAGTCGAGGGCGACGCCACGCGCGAAAAAGGATATCTCGCTTATTACGAGGTTGCTATTTGTCGCTTCTATTCACGTCTACAACGTCTAACTTTATCGTCTATTATTACGATCTATTAATATGATGCTAAACGATGATTTGGCTAGATCTGCGAGAGTTTGATGCAGTCGGACGAATGGGAGGTGGTTCAACCGAACTCGAAAGCGATGGGTCCGTACGCGTTCAAGGGAGACCAGTGGGTGGGCTACGACGACGAGGACATCGTCAAGTTGAAGGCGAAATACGCGAACGAGAAGAATCTTGGAGGGATCATGTTCTGGACGATCGACAACGACGATTTCCGTGGCAAATGCCACGATCGGCCGTACCCTCTGATCGAAGCTGCCAAAGAGGCTCTCCTGGCGGACAGCGCGTAAGATCGATTAATCAAATTCTATTTTCTACTGAAAATGCTTTGATCGGGACTTTTCGCGTTCGTAGAAAATATAAAAACTACATTATTTATTACCTGTACTTCTTATTTATACTAGGAATGCCAAAACTTAGTTATATATAATATTGTGTTTTTTATTTAAACTTTTATTGTACTGTGCTTTTTATTTAAACTAGGAATGCGAAAACGAGCTCTGTGGAGTCTCGCAAGAAGCCGCGAATTCAGAACAACTCGATAGGAAGGAAGCTGATCGGTAGCCGTTCCACGACCGTGGCACCAGCTCCAAAACGAACTACTACTTCGAGACCAAAGTTTCGAAATTCGTTTCCGAGGCCGAGACCGAGCGTCGAGGACGAGGACGAGGAACAGAAAGTCGACAGACGATCGTACGATCAAGAAGAGGCCGACACTCAAGGTGGGAACGCGATTCGAGCCACGGACAAAAGCGAGAGACCGAGTGGAAAGAGTAGCAAACCGAAGACTCGAATAGGATCTAATCGTAATCGGAGGAAACAAACTCGCCGGAAGGAAGAGGGTAAAAACAAGTCGAGCGAAGAATCGTTGAGCAATAAATTGACTACCCCGCAACCTCCCACGACGCCTGATCCTGGGACAGGTGAGTTAAACACGCAGGAAACCCACGGTCTTCATTCTTTGCCTGTAAGAAGTTAGCCTCCCACTTTGCGTTTTCTTAAATTCTGATAATTGTGCTGAATTGTGCTAGGTTTGTGCTACATCGTGCTAGAATATTAAAGATGTAAGACGAAAAATACGTCCAGAATCGAGAAAAAAAAACGATTTTTTGGGCCAGCCCCCCACTTTGCGTTTTTTTCACTCTTCTCGATTGTGCTGAGTTGTGCTAGGTTGTGCTAGACGAGCACAAGTCAGATATGTAATCTTGAACGAATTAAATAACAAATGCCGAATATAAACGGTAATTTTACGCAAACTGTCCCAAATTAATTTTTTACCACAACTTCTATTGTTATAATTATTTGAAAGTAATACTTTAGCACAATGTAGCACAAACCTAGCACAATTAACAGAATTTAAGAAAACACAAAGTGGGGGGCTAACTTCTTACAGGCTCATTCTTTACCTCTGTTATTCCGTAACATTTCATCAATTGCGATTCACACTTTGACGTAGATTTCAAGTGTGAAGACGAAGGTTTCTTCCCGCACCCGCGGGACTGCAAGAAGTACGTCTGGTGTTTGGAGAGCGGTGCCGCAGGTCTGGGCGTGGTGGCGCATCACTTCACCTGCCCTTCCGGTAAATCGACACAGACGATCCCCTTTTTTAAACCCCTTTTTTATTGGCACCTCTAAACGCGTTATCGTCACCGTTTACAGGGTTGGTGTTCAACGAGGCTGCATCTTCGTGCGATTACCCCCGCAACGTGATCTGTGCTAAATCCGAGGCGTCTTCGTCGACGACCAGGGCTCCTATAACAGCCGCCACGAGTCGTACGACGTTCCTCTACAGTACCACTCGTCAACCGACCACCGAGAAACCGGAAGAGGACGAGGAGGATTACGAATACGAGGACGAGGAAGAAGAGGAGGACGAAGAGCTCGAGGAAGAGGAGAAGGAGGAACCGAAGCCGAGCACAACTCCAAAACTACGAAACTATAAAACTATCACGAGGAACAGACCTACGAGCACGACTACGACGACGACGAGCACCGAGGCACCTTCGACGCCACGAAGGAACGAGCCGGAGAGGGTGCTTCGCATCGAGGACGAAGAGGACCCCGAGGTGATCAAGGAGTTGATCAAATTGATCAAGAAAGCGGGCGGCATCGAACAGCTGGAGAAACAGCTGCTGTTCCAAAGTAAAAGTTCGGAGGACGCGGCGAATACAAATAATGAAAACGCGACGCCGGCTACGATCAGTCGCACTCTTTACGAACGCGTTTTGAGTCGACATACTGGGAGGGTGGCGAACAACAAGCAGGCGTCGACGAATAGAAATGGGCCCGGTGGAGCGCAATTCGAAGGCTTGGACGAGGTTCCCGAAGTGAAGAGCCTCCGCCGCTCGCAGAAACCGCAATACGTCACCATAGAAAGACCTAAGTAAGATGTTTCTTTCTATTATTCTTGCAAAATGTTTTTAGAAATCTACCAAGTTTTATTTTTTTAAATTAGACCCTCCACGGAGGAGCCGTCGGTCAGAGACGAGGAAGAAGACGAGGAGGAAGACGAAGAAGATAACGCGGACGTTGCTTCTTCGGAAGAACGGGCCGTCAGCAATTCTTTCTTAACTAGTTCGACGCAGAGGGCAACGCCTAATTATATTAACATTAGACGCGCACGGCCCGCGACGTCGAAGTGAGTAAAAAATTTCTACTTTCTCCGTTGCAAAAGATTATAGCTATAACGATTTCTCCAGAGATGACAACAACGTGGAGGAGAAGAATAAAAACGCGGAGGAGGAGACAGTCGTTCCACGTCGTGCTCACAGGTAAGAATATTTGTTTTAATACTTCCTTGACTGTTTATTTACAAAATTATTCATTACAGGACCGAAAAGAGTTCGGAGGATACAAAGAATCAGGAATCTCGCCCACTGGCGACCGAAGACAATTCGCAAACGACTAAATCCAGGTTCATATTTTTATGTACTCTAAACACATTAAATTTACCTCAGTTTCTGAGTCGAAATTCATGAATAACATTTTTATTTATTTATTTAATTCACGGGTAATTAACCCTTTTACATATTGAAGAGAGTGGTACAGAGCAGTAAAAAAAAAGAAGAAAAAGAAAAAGAAAAAGAGATATTATAACGACTGAGAAGCAAAGAAGAACAAAGCTTTCTTCTAATGACTGAGCTGGAGTCAATAAAAATGGCAAAAATGTGACAAAATTTTCTAAATTTGTTTAGATACGTCAGCATTCAGCGATTTAGGAGTACGACTCCACAGACAGTAGAAACCGTCTCGGAAATCACATCTCCTGAACCGATCACGGAACCGACCAGCGAACCTCCCAAAATCGATCAGACCACGGACACCACCCAGTCGTCCGTTTCGTCGTCTCCGTCGACCTCAAACGATATCCCGGTCGACCCGGAAACGGAAAGACCGGTGGTCTCGAGCACGGTGAAACTCGTCGAGGACACGGCGACGGAGATCCTCTTAACGACGCTGTCGACGCCTGGCACCGCTGCCGTTTCCCAACCGAGGCCGTTCAGTTTTAACAGAAGAAGACCCACGACCGAGACTACGACAACCGAGGCCTCGAACAACGACCAAACGAGGTCCAAGGTGAGTATATCGTCGCGAAACAACACGCGCTCGTCCTTCTCGGGGGGACGAGGTCGGTTAAGGCCGAAGCAGGGGAACGAGAACGAGAACGAGCGAACCACGACGAGTCCTCCTCGAGCCGAGGAAACGGCTCGCGGTCGTGGGAGGTCGAGGAGCAGAGGAGTCGGCAGGTACACGCCTGGTGGCAGAGCCGACGGCGAGGACGGCTCCGAGCCGTCTGTCAGAACTCGAGCGACCACCGAGGCGAGCACGGAGACTCCCAGAAGAAGGTATCGACGACCGAGCGCGAAATCCACCGAGTCCAGCACGGCGAGCGAGCTTCGGGACAGTCCCATCGTCAGGATCGCTCCGAGCTCGAGGAGAACGTCCTCGAGAAGTTCGATCAAGAACGAGGAACCGGAAGACGAGAAAATCACGAAGATAAAGGTGTTCGACAAGCCGGCGAACAGGGACTCGAGGAACAGATACACGAGAAAGAGGACTAACCTGGAGACCAACGAGCTTCGCAAAGAAACTGGACCGCCTGATAAAGAAGTAGTGATCGAAGTCACGCCTAGTTACTCTTCCGTGAGTGTTTCGACTACTTTGGACAGAGCCTCGAGCGCGGGACCGATCACGGAGTCTATAGACGAAGTCGACGGAGGATTGACTACAGAAACGGAATACGCTACCACCGATTTGAACGTAGAAACGAACACCGTCGACTCCGTACGCGCTACCGATCCTGTCTACGAAGAACCCGTGACGAGCCGGTTCACCGAGAACCGAGTTCAAGAGATCGAGCAGGTCGCGACGACCGTCAGCGATATTAATCCCGATATAATTAAAATAGTGTTTCCTACAAACGCAACGGAGAACGCGAACGTTCTTCCGAGGAGGAGAAAAGTTGTTTTGAGGAGAAGGCCCGTTACGCCGAGCACGAGTGCGTCGCAGGAGAACGAAGACGCGAATAAACTCGTTTCCCGCAGGAGGAAAGTGATCAAACGCCTGCGTCCCGTACAAAAAGCAGAAGAGGAGGAGGAAACTTTGATCATGAGTCCGACGACCGGTACGACCGGCGCATCGTCCGAGGAGACTCTGATCATGAGTCCAACGACCGGTACGTCGTCCGAGGAAACTCTGGATTCTACCGTGGGAACGACGGAGACGACGGAGAGTTCGACTGTAATGAACGAAGAGGATATCGTCACGATGGCGTCGACTATAATCGACGACGCGACGAGTGGGACCGAATCCTCGACGAGAACGAAAGAATCAGAGTTTGACATCACGGAGTCGACGATACCGTATTCGAGCGAAATAGTGTCGACTATCGTCGCGCCGAACGAGAACGATCAACTGGAAGTTTTGCCGACTATTATTTCGGAGCAGAACAATCGAGTGGATCCGAGTACCGTTTTACAACTGACCACGCCTCCGTCGAACCGTAGACTGGAAACCTACAATCGGACAAACTATCTAGACGCGAGATACGTGAGAAAGAAATTCGTTCGCAGACGTCCGGTCGGCTCGTCGGAAAACATAAACGCGTCTGCTGTCAGGACAGAAGCTCCGAGCGTGACTCCGACGAACGGGAGACCTAACTTGGAAGCCGCGTCGAAACGGAGGAAGAGTTTGTTCGTCCGCCGGAGACCGGTTTCGACGACCGCGAGCACGACGCGTTTGATCGATGAAGAACCGATCGAGAACAAGTTCGACAACGCGAAGGAGTTCGCGTCGGAGGAGGAAACGGACCTCGAGGACACGTCTCTGAATCCGAGCGGAAGCGAGTCGGAGGAATTCTGGAACAGGTACACGACGGTGGCGAACGGGAGGAGATCTCTGGACGACGAGATTCGAGTTTCTGGGAAGGAGGAAGTTCGCCGATCGACGGCTTCGTACGACGCGTTGCCGGAATTCTATCCTCGTTTCGGATTTTCGACGTATCCCGTCGACTCGTCGCCGGAAGAGACCGAAGGAACGACCGCCGACTCGTATCAGAATTTCCGTCGCCCTAAGACCCGTTACAATTATCCAAAATACCAGGAACTAACGAGGGACGGCGGAGAGGCGGAACTGTTCCTGGACGCCGCTCAGTCGCCGACCTCTGACTCCTCGAAACGTTCGAGATCGCGATTGTACACGAGCTTGAACCGACGACCGGTTTCCACCACGGAATCGGTCACGGAGACTCTGATCCCGGCGAGGAAGTTCGACTACGTGGCCGACGCGCACAGAAGACAGCAAACCTTGAGGACGACGCAGAGGAATCGGAACGAGGACTCGACGAACCCGGTGGATGTCAGGAACTTGGTCGACGCGGAGTTCGCGACGACTCCGCGGCCGTCCGTGACGAGGCTCGTCACGTCGGTCGAGGAATCGGCTACCACGGAGCGGCAGAAGATTCTCATCAAAACGAAATATTCCTCGTTGACGTCGACCACGAAAATAATCCCTGTACTCCGAGCGGGGATCACCACGGAATCGACGGTAACCGGCGCACCGAGGAGGTCCGCCGATTCTGGAGTGGACGACTCGGTGAACGAGATCGGTTCGCCGGGCCAAGTGATCGAGAGGTCTACCCTGCCGATCGAAGGGGAATTTCTTCATCAGTCATCGCGGTTCACCACGGAATCTCACGAATCGTCTACGATCGAGATCGAGTCTGTGTTCAGCAACTTGATCGGCAACAGAGATTCCACTAAATGAGCCATTCGCACGATCGATAATGTACATACATAGATTTATTCATCGCATCCCCCAATCAAGAACGAAGCAATTTCGCAAACATACCGGTTCGCATTAACGCATTATTAAAAATGTCTAATTGAACGTTGGGACCAACTCTTGGGACGAGTTCGGGTATCGAAAAGAAAAGGACACCGAAATACATAGTAGAGAACCGGCAGATCAGTACCGGAGGATCGTCCGCTTTCTTTACCTTCTCTCTCCCTCTCTTCTCCTTCGGGACGGAATAAGAGGAAGCAAGACAAGAGTGAGAGAGAACGAAGAGAAAGGTTTTCATAGGATCGTGATTAAGCGCGCAACCCTCTTCTGATTTTCAGGTCGCCGGCTCGCCCGAAGTTAATAAACTACCGACCCTCAAGGATCTGATCGGTTATCGAAACGACGATCGCGACGAAAGTCAAACGCCCGTCTTCTTCAATTTACTCCCTCTTAAGGACAGACTCGAGGGAGAAGGTTTCTCGCGTGAAAAAGACGCGAACGCCTACGAGGACGCGAGCGAAAAGAGCAAACATTTGGATCTGTCCGTAGACGAGATAACGTATTACGTCGAGGACAACGTCGCCGACGACGAAGATATTAATAAAAAGAGGATCGATCGGGAGGATCCGTCGTCGACTACTTTGATAATGCCGACTACGATGCGCGGCATTCCTTTGGCCGATCTGTTGCACAGCACCGCGCAAGTTCCTCGTGGTTTCTTCGTCACGCGAGACGAGAACGAAAAGTTCGAAGCCAGGACAACAGATAACACGCCAATAGTAACCGACGATCCAACTACAGAGACTGAATTAAAACTCATCGAGAGGTCTACCCTGCCGATCGAAGGGGAATTTCTTCATCAGTCATCGCGGTTCACCACGGAATCTCACGAATCGTCTACGATCGAGATCGAGTCTGTGTTCAGCAACTTGATCGGCAACAGAGATTCCACTAAATGAGCCATTCGCACGATCGATAATGTACATACATAGATTTATTCATCGCATCCCCCAATCAAGAACGAAGCAATTTCGCAAACATACCGGTTCGCATTAACGCATTATTAAAAATGTCTAATTGAACGTTGGGACCAACTCTTGGGACGAGTTCGGGTATCGAAAAGAAAAGGACACCGAAATACATAGTAGAGAACCGGCAGATCAGTACCGGAGGATCGTCCGCTTTCTTTACCTTCTCTCTCCCTCTCTTCTCCTTCGGGACGGAATAAGAGGAAGCAAGACAAGAGTGAGAGAGAACGAAGAGAAAGGTTTTCATAGGATCGTGATTAAGCGCGCAACCCTCTTCTGATTTTCAGGTCGCCGGCTCGCCCGAAGTTAATAAACTACCGACCCTCAAGGATCTGATCGGTTATCGAAACGACGATCGCGACGAAAGTCAAACGCCCGTCTTCTTCAATTTACTCCCTCTTAAGGACAGACTCGAGGGGGAAGGTTTCTCGCGTGAAAAAGACGCGAACGCCTACGAGGACGCGAGCGAAAAGAGCAAACATTTGGATCTGTCCGTAGACGAGATAACGTATTACGTCGAGGACAACGTCGCCGACGACGAAGATATTAATAAAAAGAGGATCGATCGGGAGGATCCGTCGTCGACTACTTTGATAATGCCGACTACGATGCGCGGCATTCCTTTGGCCGATCTGTTGCACAGCACCGCGCAAGTTCCTCGTGGTTTCTTCGTCACGCGATACGAGAACGAAAAGTTCGAAGCCAGGACAACAGATACCACGCCAATAGTAACCGACGATCCAACTACAGAGACTGAATTAAAACTCAATACCGAGCCCTCAGATTCCACTGTTCCCACGACCGAATTCACGACTAAAGAAATCCCAACTGACGACGATACTACTCTTTCTACTGCACGTACTAATTCCATATCGAGTTCGTCGACCGAACGATCGTTGCTCGTAACTTCGGAACCTGAAAATGTGACGCGAAACGAAACGAATTCTAAGGATTTCGCAGATAGAGACAGCGTCCGTACGGAAACTGTGCCAAACGTAGTTAATTCGACGGAAAGTAAAGAATTAAGAAACGCGACGACCGTTCCCTCCGACAGAATTACGGAGAGAACGGTGAACAGACATAATCGTCGTAGACAAAATATCGGATTCGGCCAGGAGTTCGGTCGCAGGTCTCAAGGTCGTCAATACGCGCGACCGGTGAGCGAGGAGAGTTACATAAAAACAACTGAAAGAACACAACACGCTCGGCGTCGCTTCTCCGTCACTTCTCGCAGAGGTCAACCGAGGAGGAGACCACCCGTTACCACTACGCTTGTTTACGAAACGACTGTCGGCTCGTTTTACCGAGACGGAGATGACAAAACCGACGTAACGGGGAAGGTAGATCAGGACTTTGAGCAGACCACCGTTCTCGCGAACGAGACGAATAATTTGATTGGCACTGATCGAGGAAGCTCGAACGACGAGGAAAGAGGGAGAGAGATCGAATTCGCGGATCGCGACGACGCGAAAAATTCTGTTGGGCGTTCGTCTGATCGGGAAAACTCGAACGGAAATGAGAAGGACATTGTGCCAAAGGCAAATCGGACGGAAAACATAGCTGGTTCTGAAGAACGTCTTCAGACCGAGGAGAATGTGAGGCCCGAGGTCAGTTTAAACTTTAAAAGAAGCATGAACAATCTTCTCGCAACGCGTAATGCTAACTAAAAGACTGCTACTCTTCTTGTAATATATATCTGGTTAAACAAAAGTGAGATGTGCACACGACGAGAATGGGACGATCTGTTAATTTACTGTTCGAACGCGAAAAAAGACGAAGCTGTTCTATCTAACAAAAAAATACCAAAGACACATCGAAATAATAGGCTCCTTTCCATTCACGCTTAACAAAAGAGCCTTCTACGACGACAATAATTCATATGAAACAAAAAAAAAACGAAGAATAATATCTCGGAGAGGATCATTCATGTACGGAAGGAAACTCATCGATAATCTTTCCTGGCATCGTGCGTTCTTATCTTTATCTACGGCTGGTTCATCTATTCTTAAATCGATTAACACTATTTTTCCTACTAAGCGTGAGGCGCGTGTCGCACGTCTTTTTTAAAGCGCCTATACGCTACGCTTATACTATTCCATCTTGCAATACATTTTAACCCTTTGTGCTCTACACACTTCTACAGATACACTGGGTCTCACAACTTTAGACGATTCGAAGACGGATATTTGAAAAAGATTCAATTGTATCGCTATTAGGGCAAACGGATTGGAAATCTGACAGTTATATGTTATGAAACACAGTGTACCGGGTCATTTAGGCATTAATACCTGTCCAATAAAACGTAGAACAGTCCAAAGGGTTAATGCTTAGCTGCGTTTAACAAAAGAATGAAGTTCGATAGTTATGTCGCGCTTATATATAACCCACCCGATTATTCTTTTCTCTCTATTTCTTCGTATCGTCTCAGTGCTTACGAGCTCGAACGATTTTTCGAAACAAAGTAACGGACGCGTGTCGATCGAAGTTTGCAGAAGTTTCCGATTCAAATAATAAGGAATAAATTCATTTCTCGATATACCTATTGTGGGAGTATAAAGCGACACCTACGAAAGGGTACGTTACGAATTTGAAAGGAGTTCGCGGCAGAAATTCGACGCCATTTTCTTTATCTATGAAACGAATTTTGTTTTAACGAACATGCTCGATCGACACGACGATGCGATACTTTGACTCAATCGTACATATACTTGTTAGAATATATAGACCGCTCTTAGTATTTAAAGATGAAAATGATCTTTAGTATTACGAATGTCAATCTCGGTCTCTAACGTTCGCTTGTACGAGTTGACCATTGTCGAACCGTTAATCTTTAATCGAAGAATTGTACTCACCGTTTCGGTGACCCGACTGGAAAATACAATTTGCGTGTGCTCCATGAACAGGTGAATTCCTCGAAGAATACAGTAACGTCTCGTACGCCAGGAAGTTCGCCGACGACCAGATTGAGGAAACCCACGATTCTCGGCGGCTTGACGCCATACAGCAAAAGTTCGAATACACTCGCGAATCAACGAAAAATTCGTCCGACCGACGGAAACTTGACTCTCGTTAACAAGACTCTCGGTAAGTGGCACGAACACGATAAATAAAACTTGTATAAGACTTAGGAAAGAACGTCTGGCCCGGCGCGCGCGTCCGGGCACGCGTACGCATGCGGTAAGAACGTACGCGACGAAGCACCAGCCGCGATTGCCGGTACCGCTTGCTCTCGCCGTCTTATCTTCCAATATGGCGGCTGCGCGAGCCAGTTGCGCGGGAGAGTCGCGGGAAACGCTTCGCGTACGAAACCGCGGGAAGCGCGCTTTGCGTATACGAATCGCGAGCGACGCTTCGCGATCGAGACGAGGTCGTCGAAGCGAGCTATAGAAATATATTTTCATGCTGTTTTAGATGCCGCGGGTAATAAAACAGAGGCGCAGAAACCTGTGAAAGATATCGATCAAAGTAGCAGGGCGCAAGAGATCGCGGTGACTCTGGCAGATCCACCGTCTCCGCAATCGTCGGCCACCGGTACACTCAACTTGTTAAACGCTTCATCATCAAACTTCTTAATCTATCTAAACTAAAGATCAGTTCATAGACCAGCTGGGACATAATTTCTCATCGCATCGCAATTCTCTACTTATATTCTCTCACACTTACTTCCGACGTATCGGCCGGCGTGCGACCGAACAAAAGTTTTAATCCGTCTACTTCTCGAATCGAACCTCTCGAGGAGTTCACCAAAGACTAATCACGCGTCACCTCCCACGAGGAGGCGCCTCATTGTTGGGGATCTACTGGAAGCTAACCGTCTCGTCAAACTCCATCATCGTTCACCCTCTTCTGTTCTAATTCTTTTTTTTTTTTATCTCTACTATCCATCTCTGTAAATTACAACCACGTTCTCTTCACCACTGTCTCTACGAGAAACGAGTCTCTGTTCGTACTAATGCAATCATAACGCCTCACCTCTTTCGTCTGCATCTCTACGTCTGCAGAGACCCGTTCTCTCCTCACGAGGTCGAAATCATGCCTTCTGGATGCATCTTTTATGTTCTACTGCGCGGGTGCTAATGGGATTCCTCTAGTCTGTTTCGCGAAAAGATTCAATTACTAATCGGAGTTGCACGATCAGGTCGACCGCCGTTTAGGAACGCCCTGAGACGCAAAATAAGCACTACGGTCGCACCTAGAGCGGCGGACGCGACGACGAACAGGAGTAGCATCAGGTTCACTCCGGCCTCCGGGGACCGTCACAGGCCAAAGACGAAGGACAGATCTGTAGAAAACGCGACGACGAGACCTAGACGGCCGCCGGTTCTCGATTACGATTATTACGCGGACGAGGAGGAGCCGGTCGTCGGGAAGTCCACGTTCAACGGGAAACTCTTCCTCACGAGTACAGGGAGCATCAAGTGCCTCGATCAGGGCAACTTCCCGCATCCGTACTCGTGCAAAAAGTTTATCACTTGCGCCAGAATGGTGAACGGACTGGTGGTCGGGGCCGAGTACACTTGTCCCGACACGTTGTCCTTCGACCCGGTCGGCGGTATCTGCAACTGGTCCGCCGGACTCGGTTGCAAAGAGTAAAATAATACCTTTCCAAATGAAGCGAGCGAATCGAATTTCGACCCGAACTCGAAACCACAACCACCACGACCAATTTGAATTTGTCAAAACGCATGTAGCCATAATCAACGAAAACGAAGCACGGTGATATTATCGTTAAACGTTCATACGTGTAAATATTTTAGTTACTGTATATAAATAGGCTTAGCTTTTACACTTAATCGCGTAGCGTACCGACGAAATAATTTAAGCGTTAGTAACGTGTTACGTCGAGAAGCGCACTCGATCGATCGTATATCAATTTCCGAGGTACGTCGCTCTCTGAGGGGGGGTTCTTCGGACTCAAGAGATCGAACTAGTTTTACAATTTTTATGTATAATACATTTTGTATTTGGAATAAAAGCATCAATTTTTAACCACACTGTTAGAAATTTTTATTTAAATATCCTTTGTTATATCGCCCACCTGATACGACGCATACTGGGATACGTTCGAAACAACAACCCAATCCTGTCGCTTTCTTTTCCTCTTTACTTTTGAATACAAAATCTGAACGGTCTTCACTCTCATTCATGTCAAAGACCTCATCTTTTTATTCGTTTACCTCATAGTTTTTGATTTTACATATTTCGCTCACTGCTGACTAAGGGAGATGGAACTGACAAAACGAGTGTAATATGAAATACGAGAGACGATCGTCGGGCTGATGTTTGAGAATCGAATTAAAATTGTAAAAGTTACTTTACATGATTTAAAATTATAAGAATGGTAATTATACAATACACGTGATTATTAATGAGAATGTATAAGTGTATATAATATGATACGATGGCCGAAAGGCTTTGCGAATTCCAAAATTTGAACGAATTTCTCTCGACTGTACTCGTTCAAACTGTTCAGAATTTCATTTTGACGTTCGCGAGTAATGATGCACATGTGTGTGTTCGTACGTGTTCATGTGTGTGTGAGTATGTATACCTTTTGTGAAAAGCCCAACATGTTCTTCTTTTGATTTTCCTTGGCGAAAAGTAAAGGTAGGAGGAATTAATTGAACTCGCAAGACGCGTTAAGATAGATATCGATGAAGCGCTAGGTTCCAAGCAGAATTAAGTTTACGTACATTATTTTCTGCTCTCAAAAAAAGTAATTGCATTTCACACACGAGCGTCTTCCATGTAACAATGATTCGATTAAAATGATTTTTAGGCAGCTGAGAGTGTAAATTCGTGATCACATGATACACATGACACAGAGAATAGCGACTGCTGTGTAGGTCTTGTATTACAGTGACCGTTTCGTTTTTTCGCTTCTCTCGAATATTTATAAAAATAAATACTTTGAAAAAGTAGGTTCGTTCGCTACCGTAGTTAATCATCTGAAGAATAATAAATAATCATTTAATTCAAATAAATAAATAATTTGCTTTCTTTCGCATCGTTTCGCGTTTATCATTTAATTATACGATGAACTGCGAAGTATATAAAGGCGGCTGGTCGATTAAAAATTCGTTTGCCGCCGATTATAAAAAAATATGAACGTTGCGTTCGATTTCGAGCGTTTACATTTTCTGGATCCTTAGCGAGAAAGTCGATTCGTACGTACGTGTAAGGACTTGCAAAAATTCGCTTCGTGTCGTTAATAATTATCAATTTACACACGTTCGTTTTTTTTGTTTCATGAATTTTCGCATATTTTACGAACATCGATTTGTGCCTTACGAATTTCAGAACAAAAGAGTAAACGAAATGAAACCTACCGAACTGCAGGAACGTATCTAGGAACTGTGCGACATTTGTACCACGTTTATCAAGCACAACCAACGCAATCGTTTCGCACAAGCAAATCTAGGTGTTACTCTTCCAAATTAAATGAAACTAGTTCTTCCAAACGATACAATCTGAATATCTGGTTTAAAAATATACGTACGCGCTTTCAATGAACGTGATTCCTTCCTTTAGCTATGTACGTATAAGGCTACAATATCGATGTACGCATTAAACTGCTCGAAGACGGTTTCCCTACAACTTTTACGTATAATATTCATATTTCCGGCATGGTTTCTTTCGATCGATCCTCTTCTGGGGAAGCTTGCGAAAAGGAAATGCTCATTATTCTCCCTATTATTGGTACTCGTGTGACTTTTCTCGGGGACGTTTATTTACAATTGAAACGTTAACTTACTAATTATAGGACTCATCGTAGATATAGGCAAGAAGCAAATGTTCTAGGAGAACTCGAGTTCGATTGTGGTATTCTTTTAACGTTAAGGTAAAGCTAAAATGTGTATGTATATTTATTGTCACTATACAGACTTATTTAAGTACGGACCACCCATTAACGAGCGTTACGCGTCGACTTTTGCTGCGTCACCGAGGTAGTCGTTCTGGCAAAATACCGTTGTATCAAAGTTCATCGATATGGCTGACACCTTCCTTTACGTTAAAAAAATATCACGAATAAAAAATTACTAACGCGCGTGCCACGTACAAACGCATTTAGAGCCCCTTCTTTTTTTGCCTGAAAATTATCCTGTGTTTCTTGAGGCTAGAGATTGATTTTGTTTTTTATCTCACAGAGATTCTTAATTTGTATAAAGGTGCGTTAGAGTACCAAAACGTGCGACAATCGTTTCAGATATCATTTGACCTGCGTTTTGAAACGGAAATCGTCGAAAAGTTCTCTCGCTTTTTGATATGTATGCTTACAAATCTGATTCACCATATAGAGCGGTGGAGAAAGAACGATAATCTAGTGCCCCGGGCATCGCGTTCGGTCCTTTGTAAGGAGGCATTCGCTGGATACAGTATTCGGCCTGGTCGGGTGGCAGTTCTCTCCTCAATTCGTCCGCCATGATGTACGGCTGAAAACGAAGTAAATGGGGACGGTTAAGCAGAGTTTCAGAAGGATATCTCGAAATCGTCTGAGCGAAAGCGCACGAACCTTGTCTCCAGCGAGTATACGGAAGCTGTCTATGACTTGTTCAGCCGTGTCGGTATCTGTAGACTCGCGAGTCATGAAGTCCAGGAACGCGTCGAAGGACACGTAACCAGAGTTATTTGGATCGACGATAGCCAGAATACGCTGGAAGTCGATGTCACCTTGCCTGTCCTTGCCGATAGAGTAACCCAGAGAAACGAGGCAAGACTTGAACTCATCGGGAGCCAATCTGCCCGTACGATTTTTGTCAAAGTGATTGAAACTACTACGGAATTCGTTGAGCTGTTCCTGCGTGATACCCTTCGAGTCTCGTGTAAGAATTTGATTCTCGACTTCGTTAATGGTGCGATTGATCGAAGTCAACAATTGTTCCCAGCCAACTCGCAACGTTTCCATGGTGTATTGGGTGTATCGATTCTCGAAGATCATGCCTTCCTGGACGGCCTGGTGTATCTTTTCCAATTCTTCGAGATGAGCTTTGTATTGGTAAACCGCTTGTTCGTACTCCTTCAGACGATGCAGCTGNGGGGACGGTTAAGCAGAGTTTCAGAAGGATATCTCGAAATCGTCTGAGCGAAAGCGCACGAACCTTGTCTCCAGCGAGTATACGGAAGCTGTCTATGACTTGTTCAGCCGTGTCGGTATCTGTAGACTCGCGAGTCATGAAGTCCAGGAACGCGTCGAAGGACACGTAACCAGAGTTATTTGGATCGACGATAGCCAGAATACGCTGGAAGTCGATGTCACCTTGCCTGTCCTTGCCGATAGAGTAACCCAGAGAAACGAGGCAAGACTTGAACTCATCGGGAGCCAATCTGCCCGTACGATTTTTGTCAAAGTGATTGAAACTACTACGGAATTCGTTGAGCTGTTCCTGCGTGATACCCTTCGAGTCTCGTGTAAGAATTTGATTCTCGACTTCGTTAATGGTGCGATTGATCGAAGTCAACAATTGTTCCCAGCCAACTCGCAACGTTTCCATGGTGTATTGGGTGTATCGATTCTCGAAGATCATGCCTTCCTGGACGGCCTGGTGTATCTTTTCCAATTCTTCGAGATGAGCTTTGTATTGGTAAACCGCTTGTTCGTACTCCTTCAGACGATGCAGCTGATCCTCCAAGGTACCCTGGAGACCAAGGCCGATCGCCGTGATCGCGTCCAATTGCCGTTCTATCCACGGCCCGACAGCATTGGCCTTTTCAGCGAACTGTCTTCGAAGCAGTTCGTTGTTCTGCTGTTTACGAAGTTCCGCTTGCAGCGTGCCGTCGCGTTGCGGCACGAGTTGCCTGACGTCGCTCCACTTCTTCGTGAGGTCCAAAGCGGTCAGGGTAGTGTACGGGTTTTCGAGTCCTCCAGGGATTTGGAACTGTTTGACTATTGACTCGACCTCGCGCACCAGTCCGACGATGGCATTGTACTCCTTGTCGGCTTCTCCAAGCGTAGCCTTGAACGCAGCGTGAGCATCCATCAGCCCCTGAATCTCCTCCATCGTGTGCACAATGAACATGTCTACCAAATCCTCTCTGGTTCCATCCAACCAATTGTTGAACGGCTGAAAATTTTTGATCGTGATGATTAATCTAGGAATGAAACAGAAACGAGACATGGGGTAAAACTGAACTACTCACAGCAGCTCGTTTAGCGAATTCCAAATGTAAGATGTCGATCTTCTCAAGAATACGCTCGGCCTCGTCCAGCGCCTGGCGTCGTCGTTGAGTAAGGGTACCCAAGCGATCCCACTGGTCGCAGATTCGTTGACATCTGGCATTGACCGACGCGCTATCATGATACTCCAAAGTACTGGAAGAACAACGTCGATATTGCAATTACTATCTTTCCTGTCCATTTATCGATACGGCGTATCGCAAGTTTTGTGACATTACTTGAGCTCTTGAGCTATAGCAGCTATTTGTTCCACGCGATCTTGATGAGCCGCAAGATCGGATTCGAAGGCCTCGTGTTTCTTTTTCAGGGCCTTCAGTTCGTTAAGCTTGCACTGTCGGAAATGCTGTGACGTGAGCATCTCTTCTTTTCCCGCGGTCCATTCTTCGTGAGCGTCGGCTTTGTGCTTGAACTTTTGAGCCAAGTGCTCCAGACGCTCGAGACGCATCATTTCCGACAAGAGCCATTCTTCGAACGATTTTTCCGCCAGCTCCAAACCTACCGGTTCAAGAGTCCTTGAGTCATTAGAGTATCAAATAGAAGAGATACACTGGAATTACCAATACGAGCATCATCAAGGTCCTTTACCTTTCCAAGCCTTGTTGATGTCGGAAACCATTTTTCCTTCTGTGGGCATGTACGCAGGTCGATTGCTCAGTCTTAGTTTCGTCTGTAAAGTATTGAAATTCGTCTCGAGTTTGGCTTTTTGTTCGACCCGCGGTGGCTTGTGTTTACGACGGTACGTTCTGTATTCCTCCAGTTTCTTCTGACACCCGGCAAGTGAATTGTCCGTCTGACGACTAGCCAGCCAGGGCATAGTTCGTCTTATCCATTCCAGCAAATCGGACGCCAGGCGTTCGTATTCCTCCATGAGCCTCTCATTTTCCTGGTTCACTTTCAGAACTTTGCAAATTCTGTTTGCGGCAGTTTCTGCCTACAATGAGAAGCGAACACGTTTGTATCGTGAAACATAAGCGTGCACCTTCGTATCGACAATAAATTGTTGTGCATCCGTTCGATCGTGTTTCGAATACAAGCATTTTATCGGCGATCGAAGGAAATGCATGTGGAAACATCTGTCGAGTAAAGTTTAAACTCGATTTTCATAATAATGGTTAATGATTAATTTCAAATCCAATCACACACCTTTTGTGCACCGCTAAAACAGTGGTAGTACGAAGATACGTAGGTCATCACAGCCCTCTCGTCAGGCTTTGGCGTATTTCGCATATCTAGAAAAACACATTCGAAACAACTCAAACCATGCAGTGTTAGAGTTAAGGAGAGTCCACTGAAAAAATTTTGTCTATCAGGAATCGAGGTCTCGAATCGATATTCACGAGTTGCCGATATTAAAAGTAGATGTACGTCTAGTTAATATCACATAAACTGGTCATAGAAAGCTATATAGGGGTAATAAAATACGTATAGAGAACGAGGAAAGTATCTTCTATATACATTTCATCCGTGAGAATAAAACGATTAAATGCAGTTACGCAGCGAAATGAACAATGATCAATCGCTTGTTAAGTGTAAGCATGTACGATCGTACTTATTAGTAGGAGATAGCACAGGTCTTCTCATAATCAAATTAAGGGAACAACACGCATTTCTTTACGCTGACCTGCTGAGCACCTTGGAACGCGTGGTAGTAGCAGGACACATACGTCATGATCGCACGCTCATCTGGCTTGGGTGTGTTGATCAAATCTATATGATATTAAGGGAACATTACGTTAAGAATTTTCACGCTTAAACAGCACGGGAAAAACTCATTTGATCGATATTCCATCCTGAATCCCCCGAAAATGCCTAAAATCTGATGTTAAAAAAAGAGAGAAAGAAAATAGGAGACTTTGTTCGCGTCAATCGGCAGTACGCAACGTTTTATAATGTATTTTTCTTAAAGAACGCGACGCGTTTCGTACGATCGGCAGGGTTCGATGATTCAGTTCGCGATACTCACCGTCGGGATCTAACATACGAGGAATGTCGAGATACTTCTCAGCAACGTCGAAGGCAGTGTTCAAATTCTCTAGTGGATTGTCCTTGCTAAGTTTATTGTAATCGATAAGATCGGGACGATGACGATGAATGAGGGCGCAAAACGCCAAGCCGTCCTTAAACGAAAGATGAAAGTTCTGAACGTTAACGTTCTTGTACGGTGCAGTTTTTCGTTGACACCACAGCAGGAGACCCTCTTTGGCGGTCATTTCCTCCACAGAAATGTCTTGGATAGCGAATCTCAGAATTATGGTCCAGATCATGCCCAGTGTCATCTTCAGATTTCCGTCCACGATCTCTGTTCAAAATAAAAACGGCGCCGCTTCAGATTTCACGCTCGAATTTCGTGCGACTAACGCGGGAAATTAAAATTATTTACCCTCTGCTCCGATAGATACCAATTTCACGCCTTTACTGGCGATGTAGTCAAGGGCTTTGTTCACGTTCGCGATCTTATGAAATCTCATTTTGCCTCTGTCCGGTTTCGGTAGGGTCTCGCCCGAGATCACCTCGAGCAAGAGCATCAGTTTCAGCCCATTCCGAAAATCCTCCTCGATCAGATCGATCGACGTTCCCGCTTTGCGAAGATGCGAATTACACCATGCTGTGAATGTCTGCAAGACACACGAAACAAATGCGTAAGAACCGACATCATAACAAACGATAACCGTGCGGACACGGTGCAGGCGCTTCATTCATTTTTCTTTCGCAATTTTCCAACAATACCTCCTCCTGAGTCACGATTAAATAATGCTATGTTTTATGGCTAACAAGAATTTAAAATGGGGAATTGAGCTTGACTGCTGCTTAGTGTATATTTTAGTAACGACCCCAATCCCTCCTGCTATATATATCTTCTGTCCCGGTTCTTAAACCGTGCTTCCTATTGCTCGGACAGAACGTTTTCAAATCCTCGATATTTTCGATTAAAAAATTCGGCATGCACGAGTCCGAGCGCGAAGAGATCTCTTGACCATTCTAGTTGTTCTCCAGGAACAACCAGTATCTCGTTCGAGCGATGTAATTTGTACGTTCTAACCGAGAATACCGACTATTTCTTTGTTAAAATCGTGACACTAAATATATTTGAACAATCGTAAGGTACTCGGTCGACGGCTCTTGGAATACACGTGTGACATCATCCGAATACCTATTTCGTAAACTTTTAATTGCGTTTCGAAGAAACAGAAAATTTCGGAACTAACGAAAGTTACAGAGGGACACGTTCTTACGGCACCCCGAGGATCTCGAGATTGCGTGCTCAATGAACGAAGTCGGTAATAGGATACTAGATGCAAGAGCAACGTTATCGTAAAATTGACCGGGAACGTGACAAAAAATCATAGCATCAGCATTCGCGAAGTTTTTTCTCTAAACGAGAGGGGTGACGAGTGAGAAGGAGAGAGAAAAATATTGCCTGAAATTTAATACGGGTAGCGTGAAGCGCGACCAGCCAAAATTGGACATGAGCCACCTTAACTTCTACGAGCGGCTCTAAGATCTATTTGTAAAACATTGACTCCTCCCGCGCTGAGCACGCCTGAGCATTTCGAAAACATTTTGATTCCGATTTCACTCTTAAATTAATAAGTCCGTCCATTATTTTTGTCACGTTCGTCTAAACGTCCGATCGTGATTCCAATAGACATTGCAATCGAAAAAACGAACGTTATCCGCTCACAACTGTACAGCAAAAATTGTTCCGAATTGAAGAATACGCGGCCGCACAGGTCCTTGGACCTCGCACAGAAATACCGCTAGAAAAAAAAAAGTGTGGAGGAGAATTTATTTGCTGATAAAACATCGGATCTACATACGTTCATACGAGAACGGCGATCGCATTTCCGAACCGCGTGGCAACCAAATTTCTGTTTCAAAAATACGTTCCCCGAGAAATGATTTTATAATGGCCGTTACCTCCTTTAACGCAGCCGATGCTCTTTTAATAGACACCCGGCGTTCTCCGATTTCTTTTTTAAAACTTGCATAATGCAAAAACGAGAAGGCGCCGCTATGTAAACGACGTTACGTGCCCGACAACCGTGCGAAATAAAAAGATGTCAAGTTATGCAAACGGACAGTTATAGTTGGATGGAATAACAATTGTGTTACGAGGGTTTCTTTACTTACTTTCGTGACTCATCGGTATCCCTCTATAAACGAAAGGAATGCGTCACGTGGCGATGCGCTAATGAGACGATAATAAGCAGCCGATCTTTAATTGTAACGCCCGATCGGGTAATGGATCATTAAACTTTTCTGCGCACCTCGTCGAGGTGTCGCAAACTCGCTCGTCGACGGGTGCAATTTTTCACAACCGAGTACCGGCGCGAATTCAACTAAATATAAATATACGTCGAGTATGAAACGTCCTATATGCGATGCACATAATTCAGGTAACCCAAATTCTAAATATCACGCACGTAAACATCGCTCAACGCGCGTCTACTTTAAATTAAATTTAACAAACACTCTTCTGCGCCGCTGCCTGTCATTAACACTAAAACTATACCGTGCACCGGTCAAACGACCGTTCTTAAATTCTTCTATGAAATTTGTTTTGGCGTATTGTAAAAATTGTAATTTGCTATCGATTTGAAGTGCCACTGCTAACATTAAATTGCACTCGAATGCAAAACATGTAAATATAGTACATCAGCGTACTAAAACTGTTGGTAGGTCCAGTGTCGAAAATGCTGTTGACCAACCGAGAACCCTTTTCGCTTTACCTTGAAACGGGAAAGAGTTAAGGCCAAAATGTGGTATAAAATACGGCGGGCACGAGGAGCGAAATTGGCACGTTACCTGGTGTACACGTGACGGTCATAGAGCTGTTGTAAAAGATATTTACGAATATCGGACTTGTGTGCACGTCGGCTCGTCGGGGTTCGCGACATTCCGCTATTCCAACATTGGGCATAAGGAGAGAAGAAGAGGAAGAAGCAGGTGTTCCTGGCGACCGCGAGCCAGACAGGTGGCGATTATGTTCTCTCGGTCGAACGCGACCGACGCTCGTATTTAATAAATATTATTCCACGAGAAATCTAACGACACCGTCCTACTTGCAACGGTCTCGTCGCTGAATCCTCTTGCGCCCAGGCGGTCGAAAGCTGTCCCCGGAGATTCAATAATTTATTTCGCTATCATCGCGCGCCTATTAGATGGAATTTCTTGGCTAAGAATACCAATTCTGCGACAGCTTCGGGAGACGTTTCAGAGACGATCTTGCATTCATTTTTCTCGCGCTCTCTTTCCACACGGCCAACTGCGTCCCTACGAAAAATATATCGAACGACAGACAGAGGGACTTTGCCCGGCTCTCCATGGCAAAGAATTCGAAGAAAAGAGGTGTCGGTCCGTCAGTCGGGCATGGTTTTGGTTTCCCTGCTTACCGGAGGCCGAAAATAAGCTCGTCGGATCGTACGTAACGGGAAACATCATGGTCGCGGATTCTATTTGCGGACGGTATCAAGGGAGCGGTCGGAAATGCTGCGAAAATTCATTCAAGAAACCATTCCAACCGGTTACGTCGTCCGCGGATATTTCGCGTAATTATCGCGGCGACCTTTGCGACCAGACCCGTCTGAAAATAGTGGATCGTGGGTGTCGGCTGCGTTTTAACGAACCGTAATCGCCGCTAGCGATGAACAGACGCGGCGGCATGAGACGCGCGGAACTTATCATCGCATAACAATCGACTTAGTGGCGCATAGCTTGTGTGGGTCACCCGATTCCAATCTGAGATCTGGCGCACAGCCTAAACTTCTCAAAGGTTAACGATCTTACCCTCGCCCCGAGGGAGAGAGAGAGAGAGAGGAGAAAAGAAATCGATCGATCGATCGTCGGTCCTCTTGTCCGATCTTTGTCCATTTTCAAAATCAAATCGCGACGTCGAACGCGCGGAGACGTTTAGACTGGGTCCCGTGCGAAGCGCCGCGAAAGGTGAAGCGCCAGTTTATGTTTGGAAGCGGTAGTTAGCCGATCGGAGGATGTGGACCCCGGCTATGATCGATGTCTTCGACCGCATACATTTCCTATATATATCGTCTATTTATACGGTGACGCGGACAGAAACGACGAGGAAAGTATCTAAATTTTGTGACTCGGCCGCGCAGAGGATGAAAAACCTTGTAAAGGCTCGCGGCGGATCGTCGAAATAAATGTAGACAACGCTGAAATGCCAGTCGTCTATTTCTTGGCCGATACCCGCCGCCGCCTGTACGCGAACACGATTCCTGAAGGACCCTGACTATTCCCCGCGTATCGCGTCGCGATACCAGTTGACGTTAGATAAGCGATTCTGTAACCTTCGTCGATCGGCACCGGTATATACGCTACGTTTTTACATTCCGACACGCATCTACGTACTTTCACCGGTTCGCGCTAACGACGTGGTTACCGCGAAAACGCGGACGTCAACGGGTGGTAATCTGTGATGTAATTTACACCCACGAAATTGGCAAGCTTTTCGAGCGTGGACCGTGTGTGACGGACCAAGTATCTCTGGTTGGAACGCGTAACGTTTGCGACGCCGGATCGCCGCAGGAAAATTGGCAACAATTTAAATTAAAGTCCCGTTTCATTTCAAACGATTAGAAGAACGCGACATGACCTATTTCAGAGGGGAAAAATGATCGGCTCGATTTCCCTAGTTTATTCCACGCGCAGTTCGGAACCCAGGAAACGAACGCGGATCCGTGTCGTTCCATCGTCGGTAGGTTCCTACGGTTTCCTACGTTACATTTTCTCTGTGTGTAACGTAATCGTGAAAGGAACGCGGAAAGATTAAAGGATGCTACGTCGATGAATCGATGAGACTCTTGCCAGGTGTGAATCAAATGTATGGCTCGCGGCACGATCGTTCTCCGAACATACTTTCCCATTTTCATATCGACATACTATTATGTACTTATCGCTTCCGAAGATATCGTCACTATTATGTCAAATATCTCGACGATTTCGAAATGACAGGCACGAGCCACTTATCGTTGATACGCACGTTATCACATGCCGATATCGCAATAAAAATCGACAGAGAAATGATGTAGAATTATCAGAGATACAGTTTTATAAAAGCGATTCCGATCCGCGAGATTAGTGACTTTCATTGAGACGGGTGTCGTCTACGCTTCTTTGATGATTTACATCGATCACGGCTAACGAGGACGTCCCGGGACCGAGGCGAATAAATCCGGTTGAATTTTTGTCAAATCGGAGTGGATTGATTCATCGAAAGCGCTCTGGAGTATCGGCTTGAAAATGACTCAGTGCTCGATTATTTTTGTCATAAAGTCTGAAAATACAATCGAAAGGGTCGTCGAGATCAACACGTAATCGAGTCGGAGCCTTGAGCNCTGTGTGTAACGTAATCGTGAAAGGAACGCGGAAAGATTAAAGGATGCTACGTCGATGAATCGATGAGACTCTTGCCAGGTGTGAATCAAATGTATGGCTCGCGGCACGATCGTTCTCCGAACATACTTTCCCATTTTCATATCGACATACTATTATGTACTTATCGCTTCCGAAGATATCGTCACTATTATGTCAAATATCTCGACGATTTCGAAATGACAGGCACGAGCCACTTATCGTTGATACGCACGTTATCACATACCGATATCGCAATAAAGATCGACAGAGAAATGATGTAGAATTATCAGAGATACAGTTTTATAAAAACGATTCCGATCCGCGAGATTAGTGACTTTCATTGAAACGGGTGTCGTCTACGCTTCTTTGATGATTTACATCGATCACGGCTAACGAGGACGTCCCGGGACCGAGGCGAATAAATCCGGTTGAATTTTTGTCAAATCGGAGAGGATTGATTCATCGAAAGCGCTCTGGAGTATCGGCTTGAAAATGACTCAGTGCTCGATTATTTTTGTCATAAAGTCTGAAAATACAATCGAAAGGGTCGTCGAGATCAACACGTAATCGAGTCGGAGCCTTGAGCCCCTGCCAAAAATTAAGAAAACGTTTTCAACGCGTACTTGAAGCCGTTCCATTTTGTCAATAGACACCGTATTAACCTGCTTCCCTTGTATCATGTTCCGCGGACTCTTTTCTCGAATGCGGTTATCTAAAAATTCGGACAGCGTAATTTAATATTCAAATGATTACGTCTGCAAATTTTAGATATGCACCTACGGCCGGCGATCCGAAGTAGGTTAAAATAATCGCAGCGCGAGATCAGCGAATTAAAGATCACGCGCTCCGTTTACAGACAAATATTTGACAGAGGAGATAAGCGTACGAATTGCTAAATAATAGGACAGCTCTTTGGCAAAGTAGAGTAGCTCCGCTTTGCGAGAACGTACGCGTATAGCTTCAATGATTCNTCACGCGCTCCGTTTACAGACAAATATTTGACAGAGGAGATAAGCGTACAAATTGCTAAATAATAGGACAGCTCTTTGGCAAAGTAGAGTAGCTCCGCTTTGCGAGAACGTACGCGTACAGCTTCAATGATTCGCAGTCAATTGTAATTACGGCGCGAAAGGAGAATGAGAAGTTCCGCGGTAGAATGTCTCGTAAATGTTCGTTTAGTCGCGGTCGCAGGTAAATCGTTGAAAGTCGCACCGACTACCTGCGCGAGGTTATGTATAACCGTTTAAAAATCAACGACCGACGAGCTGCGAGCATTCGAAATAAACGCGGTTACGAGTACGAATAATGTCCCCCGATAATTTCCTCGATACGAGAAATTACGGTCGTCGAGGTAAATTGTCGTAAAACCGAGTGAGACACAACCATCCGACCGAGCGTATACCGTAGCGCGGAGCGATAACCGAATCGAGGAAAAGGAAAAACAGTACGAAAACTCGGTCTACGCGTTTACGCGTGGCGCAAAGAAAAAATTCGTTTTACCTTTTTCTGCTGTTTTTCCCAGGCCGGGTCCAAAAGACCTTCCCTTTCCCATTCTTCCGCCGGCTCCATGTACCCGTCCCCGTAAGCTTCCGTGTCGTTCATCCTTCCGCGGATATATCACGTTCCTTTAAACGCAAATGATTTCTTTGTCACACAGATGTACCTCGTACAAAAAATCAACGGGCAAACACTCGGACTACGCGCTCCTGTCACAGTGCTTCTCGATCACGATCGTTCCCCAACCACGTTCCTATACACTTGTTTCGCAGTAACGAGAAAACCGTAGATTCAATGTATCGCTCAAAAAAAGATGAGGCTCGCCAATGGTTAAAAAGCAGAAACGAAACCGCACGCGCGCACGGGTGAGAGTAAGAGAGAGAGAGAGAGAGAGAGAGAAAGGAAAAAGGAAGAGAGAGAGAGAGTGAGAGAGAGAAATGAAATCGGTAGAAAAAAACCAAGTGAGAATAATTGAAAGCCAAGTGAAAAAAAGGTGTACGTTTTGTAACGTGAAAACGTACCCGCTAAGCTCCAGAAAACGTTCGGTTCGTGTCGTTCTTTCTCTCGCGCTGACCCCTCTGCCACGAGTCTGACACACGATTTGCTCGCCGGCGCACGAGCCTCCCCTCCCACGCTCTCCTTCTCTCTCCGTTTCTCCCCGTTGTTGTGTTTCTTTCTCTTTCCCGTTCTCCGATTCGTGTCCCGCGCACCGCTCGCTTTACCCGACGACGCACCGTCACCCTTCTAAAGATCCCGTTCCCATACAACAGCTTCCGCGTCTAACCCCCGCGAATCGAAACGATCAAGTTAACCCTCGTGCGTCCGTCCAATTATCTCTGCATCGAATTTCTCGCCGAACGCACTCGCCGTTTCACAAGCCTACGCACGCGTTATCGTTGAAATTTCAATGAAAAAAACGTCGGATTAGGTTCCCCGAGTTCCTAAACGTCAAGGAAAAAGATATGCTCCGAATTCCAGCTTGTTCACTATGTTGCTGCTAGGACTGATATTATTCTCTGCTCGACGAATATAAATTGTACATCTGTTCGATAGACCTACGAATAAATCTATGTACAACAATATTGCTCATCGAATAAACCGATCGCTGTAACGTCAATTATTCGACTCTGATGTAGTACGAAAACATATTCCACTACTTCCACTGTGCGCAAATGAATCATCCAACATGTGTGAACTTTTGCTGTTCCGATCAAATAAACATCTTCGAGGATTTCAAATCCCAGTTCAATTTCGACTCGACAACGTATTTTGTTACGCGAGTTCCATTGACACGACGAATTAGAAAGTATTTTATGTCTATGTCTTTCACGACAAAATGAGGTAAAAGAAATCAATTATAATTCGAGATGAGGAAGACGTTTTCGTACGGTTTTTGTGACCGATCAGAGTTTCGTCACGCGCATCGATTTCTTTCGAAACCGAATTACTCACTCGGTTTCGAAGGAAATTACATACCCTGTACATATACATCTGCCGAAACTAACCTCCGTTCTCCTCTGAACCGCGGATTTCGCCCAGGAAACAGCTCACGGAATACGAGGATATCGAAAATAGTATCGAAGCCGACCGAGACACCTGATTCACCCACACACGATAAAAATAGTACGGTGATCCGCGTGAAATTCCCAAAACAACGAGGGTAACTCCATTCCTCCGAGTCTTCACGGACACGCAGGCATAAATATTTTACACCTATATAGAACAGCAACGATTCCGCCGATTACAATCTCACATTTTTCTATTTCGTATCCGAGACGAATTGTTCTTTTTGCTATTTAAAGACGCATGCACAGCAGACGCGTGCTAACAATGAATTAATATACCTTATTATTCTACGGAGGCAGCACGCCGTGCTCTAAGTTATTAGTTGATAACTTATTTACGTGTGTGCATTTCCGTCGAATTTATAAAATTGAGCATCTGTCCCATGCGCCAGACGAATATATTAGTATAAGATGCACATCGTAGTTTATTATTTGTAAATTTGTATCGCGCTTCCAATGATCAATTCCTTTGAAATGGAAATTCAATACTCGGCGCCAGACGACATATTCTTGTAGACATCGCATTTAGCGGGGTCGTTTGCTCGTCTATACGCGTTTGCATACATGCTGGCGAACAGTCACACACTGTATGTATAATTATTTATATGATTTCGTGTTCACGTATAGCTGTTCATATAGGGTTCGTTTGGTTCATAGTAGAATTTGACAAAGTTGGAATGAATCGGAATGGATACAAAAAGATTTGTATTAATTAGAAACTAGCAGCAATAGAATATGTATGTTTATCCTCATTTCTCAACTATATTCATTGATGATTATTCTCGACAAAAGGGTGAACGTTTAGTGTTCTTTCTATGAACGAAGCTCGCGTCAGTTTGTACAGAAACACTCGAACTAGTTGTAAAGATTTGTGAATTCTCGACTGTGGGTGATTCGCGTTTATTGCAAATGATCATTTGCCTACGTCGCATGAAATAATAATATAACTGGTGAAATGGCAGCATCATTGTCAGGTATTTTCAGTTTTGTATGGCTTAACCTAATCGGTCTTCATCTGTTAACTCTCTTTCATCTCTCACTTTTAGCATACTGGGTGAAATTCTTTAAAGGAGCAGGATTTCCACTCGACGTGGCTACAAAACATGCAGTCGTGTTTTCCAACAATCGTATTAAACCAGACATGTTACCTGACTTGGACAAACCTAGTCTCAAAGACATGGGAATCACTTTGATGGGAGATATGATTGCCATTTTGAGATATGCAAAGAAAGTAGTGGAGGATACAACTTGTGAAAGATTTTTGGTTGACTCTGAGGATAACGATGGAACACCTAAAACCGTAGTAAAAAAAGTAATGGTCAAGGGCCCAACTAAAACGGTTGTTCCTAAACTTAAATCTGATGCAGTAGCTATGAAGAAAGTTATCAAGATCCCAAACAGTTCGGTCAAGAAACCTGTCGTCGCCAAGAAAACAGTATCGTCATCGTCATCGTCATCGTCATCATCATCTGGTAATATAATTCTAGACCTCGCCAATCAAAAGAAACAGACTGTCCTTAAAAGAAAGTTACAAGACGAAGAAGACGACACATTTGATAATAATAATGACAACGAATGGCAAAAATCACCGAAAAGGATGAAGGCACTAGATAAAAAGGACGACAAAGTAGGATATACTGTGATACTTCCAAAAGGTTCGACTTCTAGGAGCCAACAAATTCTCAAAAAGATCGTGGAACAAAAGCGAACTGTATTCGATAGGCTTGGCGACAGTTCTGTCACGAGTACGACAAATCCAGTAGAAACATCGCCGACGTTCAATGTTACCGGGCTGGGGAAAGATGTTCTCAAGAGATCTGTTTTTAATCGATTAGGAGACAAAGATGCCAAGACGGACAATACTCAAACGGGGATATTAAAGAACGGAATAAATAGTACTGGGATACTAAAAAGCAAAACTCCTAGTACGCGAACTTCCATCCTTACGTCGAACAAAGTAGTAGCTAAAAACGTGGGTACAATGAGAGCTGATCAAGAAGCAAGTAGAAAAGTAATGTCAAATAATGCTTCGCAATTAGTCAAAGCGACGAAAAGAATTTCATTTGGCGATCCTCCATCGAGGAATAGCAGGGTAATCAAATCCGACGTCACATCTGGAAAATTAGGTGAGTAACATACTGTTGACGAGGTTTTCGTGCGCGTCTTACATGGCTATAAAGATTTTATTCTACTTTTCAGCTTCAGAAAGATTAACTTCGATACCGGCGAAAGCGCGTTTAGGAGTTGTCAAGCAAAATGGTGTCAAGCAAGTTACATTTAATAAAGTTACTAAAGTAGCACACTCAAAGAGACCAGATGTTTTTAGTCGTCTTGGAATTTGAGCGATCACTCGATTCTGTATCATAGTATTTTTATTGTAACATCCATGTTCACAATCAATATTTTTTTTTATAAAGTTGAGTGACTTCCTACCACGTGAATGTAAAAATACAAGGGTTGTTATATCAATTAAGAAGAAATCAAATGTGAAAACTTTGATTGTTTACATTTTGTTGTATGTAAATTCTAATATTTATTTTGGTCTTTTACAACTTTGCAATACCGTAATACTTTATATTCGAGACGTGAATTAGATTTATCGTTTAAAAAATTGTACGAAACTGTAGCTCGCATTTTGTAACAAAATCTTTGGTACACATTTATTCGACGATCTGATTGTACAAATAAAAAAAAGACTAACATTCAATTGATAGAGATGAGAAAATATGTTGTTTCATACATTTTATACTATTAACAAACATTTTCTATACAAAGTTACATTGATTTCAATTACAAAATGTTAAGATTAATCGAGTCGACGTTACATTTAGCTTACACAAATCTCGAATTCGTAGTCTGCATATTATTACAAAAACAGTTAAAGTCATATAAAAAAAATAAAAATAGCGCGTGTATTAAAATCAAAATATACGTATATTGTACTAATGAGAAAAATCGATACACTTCTTTTCCTCGGAAACTGGACATATATTTCTCACTTGTTCTGAATTGATAATTATTGAAAATTATTGTCTATAGTATTTGATCATTTTCGTTACAATTACAACTGAAATAAACAAAAAATATTCTGGCATTGCAATGTTCTTACAAAAAAAATATGTACTTGTCCTTGTGCTCAACCCGAGTTACCATTAAAATCTCGATCAGTGGGTGGAATGTTCCATATCCGAAGAAGATCCTCGGGATGTATCTGAAAACGAGAACATTCAAGATTCAACATTTGTGCGTACTACGTAATTTGCGACAGATTCCTCACGGCGCAACGCATTTTTTTATATGCCACATTTATAAATTGTATAGAGAAAGTATCTATGTTCGTACTCAACCTGCTGAAAAATATTTACTCGTGTATACAAAAGAAGGGGGGTGATCGTGATTCCGCACACACCCAACAAAGACTAATCGCAATCGCTCCAAAATACTATGTTACACGAAGTGCTAAATGGAGCGCGTGTCGGGCATGCCAGACCACAACTACATGAAACAGATAAATCACATTTGTTACAAGCTTGATGACACGCCTAACACCCGTGTTGGGTAATTTTTGATTCAGGTTCAGTTGAACGAATCGGAGGCCCACCTTATCGCACGTACTTCGCTGGCAAACGTCAATGCCAGACGGGTCTATCCTGTAAAAAGCAAAGTACAGTTTCAGAGGAACAGAAGCGATACGATTTAATGTTCACACGCAAATACCAAACGAAAAGAGATTACGACGTTTCCGTAACTTGGATAAGACATGGTACACACTTGTTACAAAAACGGTAGTTGTTAGATACCTCTGACGAAAAGTAGCAACGATATGGTCTATGAGAACAGTATTCTATTATTTTATATTCTATTATTCTAGCAAGTTTTAGAAATTCGAGGCTATATATAAAAATTGATTAAATATACAAAATAATCCTATACGGACATATATACATGTACGTTTTATAGTGCTATCGTATGCACATATGTATATAGAAACAGTCGACGCACGAGCGCGTATGAGTGTACGTCTGTATCGTGTAATTGTCGTAAATGCGCGCGATTTGTGTCGTTTAGTCGTGTATGTACATAGATATAGAATATAGGAATACTAATAACGCAACTTTCGTTCCATGTGGACAGTAGTATGTCTATGAGCGTCTGGTAGAAGTGACATCGATCTTCTTGATACACCTGCAAACATCGGCTTGTATCGACTTGCACGTACGACGACCCTCTCGATTAAATTCAATACTTTTTCAGGAAAAAATGCTATAACAATATATTACTTTGTCACTCATCTTTAGACCACTGATCGAGAAATAGTATCTAAATTATTGGTCGGCCTCTTCTCGGTCGCTCATCATAGAGCGAATACGCCAGAGGTACGATCAATCATCCCCCTTCAGTTTAATCCCGAGTTTTACTATTCGAATGGCATATGGAACAAAATTCTAAAGATACTTTGTCTGAGTTAACGTGGAGACAAATTCCTGTATTATCCAAAGTTTGAGACATGTCGTCCTCTGTGAAAAGATTTGTCGGATCGTTCAACCCAGTCACCGAACTCATTATATCGCATTTCGGGAGATCCTCGAATATGTCCATGTTGAACGTGAACAGCTGGTCATAGTCCAACGCTATGTCGGGCTCCTTTTTCTCCCTAATGGGCAAGTCTGCCTCGGCAATTGGCAATAAAGGATCCTTCATGTTATCCATGTAACTATCCTCCGAAATCGAACTCGTAGTCGATGCAATGGTGTTTGCTCTTTCCTTGTCTGGTAGACTGTCATTGGTATCGACTGCAGAATTTGTTGAAACATTGTAAGTGTGATCGGAATCCAAGGAGCAGAAAGAAATTTGGTTAACGTCTATATTCTTACAAGTAAACAGCCTTCTGGAATCGATGTAAGAGTCAGTGCTCTGACTTTCGTTCATATTGTGTTCCATAAACGAATTGCTGTTGTCATTCTCGATAAAAATATCCTTATTTGAGCTGTTCAATATTTCTTCCTTTAGATTACAAGGGGTCTGTTGTGGTATCGTCTTATCTGGGCATTCTGTTGTATGATTCGGACGCATCAATTTCTTTTGCACGTTGATCTTCTGGAGGCTTTCGTTGATAGTCTTCAATAATGCAGTGATGCTGGTATTGTTGTACAATACGCTCTTCAAATACTTGACCTCGCTGCTCAACTGTTTTATGTGAAGATCCTGTTTCTTCAGACGATCCCTCAAGATATTGTTATCCTGTTGATAGAGCTCCAGTTTGCTTTCTATTTTTTCTAGGTACGCTTTTTTCTTGAGTCGATTTTCCCGAGCCATCAAAGCATTTCTGTTCAGACAAGGCCTTTTCGAGGGGCCCCGACCTCGTTTTCGTGGTTCCGGGGAAACCTCCTTTTCGATCGCCGCAGGTTGTCTTGGATTCCTCATCGGTTCTCTTAACCGCATATTAAACTTTGTATCATATATAACTGCGTCCTCCTCTTCTGTACAACTATCCCACTGGCCACTATTTCCTCGCTGGTTTTCCGACATCGTTGGAATAACTTGATCCCCGACAATGGCTCTGATGAAACAGCAGAATTTTCCGTCGAAATGTTTCCGGTCGATCAAATGGAACCGTAATATCACACTTCAATTGTAAGAATTAAGATCTCGCTATCTGCGCATTAGAAAATATGTATGTATGTACTTTCTCCACCCAATTATGATTGGCCCCGATGGCACGAATGGACTTATGTACTGACCTGGTCGAGCAGCTGGGCAGTGCTGGGCAGCAAGAACGAGTGGTTGGCGAGTGGTCTCAAATACAAAATCTATACTTCGTCGTATAAGATTTTGATTGTAGCGCCGCAGGTCATCGCCGTCTCTATTTTTTAAATATACGAAGAAAAGAAATTTATTTTGCACCACAGCCTTATTTGATTGCCGACACCTGGCACACTCAAAGCCAATGTTTCTTGTACGAAAGTTTATCGCGTATTCAAATAAGATTGAAACGTATTATCCTCGGTGGTATTATGTAAAGAACTGAAACTTAAATCAACTACCGCGAGGACAGGTCACGAATGTTCTATCAGAGATCTGGTTCTATAAAGCGCACGATCAGATGTATGGTATAACTCATGACCAAACTCCAAACGTGGTTGTTAGTTGCTATTTGCTACCATTTGCTACTCGGCTACCGTGGGTAGTCGATTAAAGTAGTAACAGAAAGAACCAAATAATTTAGCCAAGAGCCGGTTCTTCGATTCAACATGTTGTTTGAAAAATTGTGAACTCACGATGTTGTTAAAAAATATTAGAGCAGCCACGTTCTGTGGGAAAAAGATTATATTATCGCAGAACAATTTCTTAAAAGTTCCAAGACGCAATGGTTATTTAATACTGTATGTATTATGTATATCGTGCAGCTACTTTGCTCGAAATACAAATTTGCTTTTATGTTTCATTAAATGAAGTTTGTTTTCGAATATGCCGTAATTCCTAAGGCCTCTCTACAAATGGTTCAATTCCTGATGGTACTTTAATTTAGTGTTCCAGAAATTGGAGAAGATTTACCAGGGAAATATCCTTTATTGAAAGAAGATAGAAGCCCGGAGTTTACAAATATTACGATAGAAAAATGTGTTGCCGCTATAGGAAAGCAAGCATTGGAATTTGAAGAAACAATTAGGACTCTAGAGAAGCAAGTAGAAAGTAACTGCAGTTTTGTTTACATCATCACCTTACATTTTAGAAATATCTTCAAACTGCTTTAGTTCATCAAGTTTTTTCTAGACATCGACAATGTCACTCCAGAGTTCTTGTTTAAAAATGTGTTGGAACCTATAGAGGATATATATACTTCGTTGAATATAACGTGGGGCATTGCAAAAACATTGTATTTGGGAAATCAAAGTTTAATGCCAACAAAATGTTATATTAGTATTAACGAGCGTGCAAAGAAAGCCACAGCTTATAGATATAATAGCGATTCAATTTATCAAGCATGTAAGAAGGTTTTGAATGACAAAGAGAATACTTTGAGCGATCAGCAGAAGGGAGTCCTAACAAAATTTGTACTAGAAGGGAAATTGAATGGATTAGAATTGACTCAAAGGAAGAAGGACGAACTTTCAGACTTGAAAGTGTTGTTGTATCGCGATATAGCAGATTATTCGCAAAAAGTAGAGGTGCGTTCGTAAATGTAGAAAATTCTAGGAAGATTTGACACACGCTGTTATTGGATATGCTTCTTCGTTGTAGGCAGCCATAAATCTCATGACTTTCACTATAAAGGATTCCGCAGTCGTACAAGATTTTCCCGAAGAGTTGTTGAGAGCTATGGTATCGGATTCTACGAAATATCTCAAAGGACCGTGGGTGTTAACTTTGTATCCCAACCTCTACGANGATACACCTGCAAACATCGGCTTGTATCGACTTGCACGTACGACGACCCTCTCGATTAAATTCAATACTTTTTCAGGAAAAAATGCTATAACAATATATTACTTTGTCACTCATCTTTAGACCACTGATCGAGAAATAGTATCTAAATTATCGGTCGGCCTCTTCTCGGTCGCTCATCATAGAGCGAATACGCCAGAGGTACGATCAATCATCCCCCTTCAATTTAATCCCGAGTTTTACTATTCGAATGGCATATGGAACAAAATTCTAAAGATACTTTGTCTGAGTTAACGTGGAGACAAATTCCTGTATTATCCAAAGTTTGAGACATGTCGTCCTCTGTGAAAAGATTCGTCGGATCGTTCAACCCAGTCACCGAACTCATTATATCGCATTTCGGGAGATCCTCGAATATGTCCATGTTGAACGTGAACAGCTGGTCATAGTCCAACGCTATGTCGGGCTCCTTTTTCTCCCTAATGGGCAAGTCTGCCTCGGCAATTGGCAATAAAGGATCCTTCATGTTATCCATGTAACTATCCTCCGAAATCGAACTCGTAGTCGATGCAATGGTGTTTGCTCTTTCCTTGTCTGGTAGACTGTCATTGGTATCGACTGCAGAATTTGTTGAAACATTGTAAGTGTGATCGGAATCCAAGGAGCAGAAAGAAATTTGGTTAACGTCTATATTCTTACAAGTAAACAGCCTTCTGGAATCGATGTAAGAGTCAGTGCTCTGACTTTCGTTCATATTGTGTTCCATAAACGAATTGCTGTTGTCATTCTCGATAAAAATATCCTTATTTGAGCTGTTCAATATTTCTTCCTTTAGATTACAAGGGGTCTGTTGTGGTATCGTCTTATCTGGGCATTCTGTTGTATGATTCGGACGCATCAATTTCTTTTGCACGTTGATCTTCTGGAGGCTTTCGTTGATAGTCTTCAATAATGCAGTGATGCTGGTATTGTTGTACAATACGCTCTTCAAATACTTGACCTCGCTGCTCAACTGTTTTATGTGAAGATCCTGTTTCTTCAGACGATCCCTCAAGATATTGTTATCCTGTTGATAGAGCTCCAGTTTGCTTTCTATTTTTTCTAGGTACGCTTTTTTCTTGAGTCGATTTTCCCGAGCCATCAAAGCATTTCTGTTCAGACAAGGCCTTTTCGAGGGGCCCCGACCTCGTTTTCGTGGTTCCGGGGAAACCTCCTTTTCGATCGCCGCAGGTTGTCTTGGATTCCTCATCGGTTCTCTTAACCGCATATTAAACTTTGTATCATATATAACTGCGTCCTCCTCTTCTGTACAACTATCCCACTGGCCACTATTTCCTCGCTGGTTTTCCGACATCGTTGGAATAACTTGATCCCCGACAATGGCTCTGATGAAACAGCAGAATTTTCCGTCGAAATGTTTCCGGTCGATCAAATGGAACCGTAATATCACACTTCAATTGTAAGAATTAAGATCTCGCTATCTGCGCATTAGAAAATATGTATGTATGTACTTTCTCCACCCAATTATGATTGGCCCCGATGGCACGAATGGACTTATGTACTGACCTGGTCGAGCAGCTGGGCAGTGCTGGGCAGCAAGAACGAGTGGTTGGCGAGTGGTCTCAAATACAAAATCTATACTTCGTCGTATAAGATTTTGATTGTAGCGCCGCAGGTCATCGCCGTCTCTATTTTTTAAATATACGAAGAAAAGAAATTTATTTTGCACCACAGCCTTATTTGATTGCCGACACCTGGCCGACACTCAAAGCCAATGTCTCTTATACGAAAGTTTATCGCGTATTCAAATAAGATTGAAACGTATTATCCTCGGTGGTATTATGTAAAGAGTTGAAACTTTCAACTACCGCGAGGACAGGTCACGAATGTTCTATAAAGCGCACGATCAGTTGTATGGTATAACTCATGACCAAACTCCAAACGTGGTTGTTAGTTGCTATTTGCCTATTTGCTACTTGGCTACCGTGGGTAGTCGATTAAAGTAGTAACAGAAAGAACCAAATAATTTAGCCAAGAGCCGGTTCTTCGATTCAACATGTTGTTTGAAAAATTGTGAACTCACGATGTTGTTAAAAAATATTAGAGCAGCCACGTTCTGTGGGAAAAAGATTATATTATCGCAGAACAATTTCTTAAAAGTTCCAAGACGCAATGGTTATTTAATACTGTATGTATTATGTATATCGTGCAGCTACTTTGCTCGAAATACAAATTTGCTTTTATGTTTCATTAAATGAAGTTTGTTTTCGAATATGCCGTAATTCCTAAGGCCTCTCTACAAATGGTTCAATTCCTGATGGTACTTTAATTTAGTGTTCCAGAAATTGGAGAAGATTTACCAGGGAAATATCCTTTATTGAAAGAAGATAGAAGCCCGGAGTTTACAAATATTACGATAGAAAAATGTGTTGCCGCTATAGGAAAGCAAGCATTGGAATTTGAAGAAACAATTAGGACTCTAGAGAAGCAAGTAGAAAGTAACTGCAGTTTTGTTTACATCATCACCTTACATTTTAGAAATATCTTCAAACTGCTTTAGTTCATCAAGTTTTTTCTAGACATCGACAATGTCACTCCAGAGTTCTTGTTTAAAAATGTGTTGGAACCTATAGAGGATATATATACTTCGTTGAATATAACGTGGGGCATTGCAAAAACATTGTATTTGGGAAATCAAAGTTTAATGCCAACAAAATGTTATATTAGTATTAACGAGCGTGCAAAGAAAGCCACAGCTTATAGATATAATAGCGATTCAATTTATCAAGCATGTAAGAAGGTTTTGAATGACAAAGAGAATACTTTGAGCGATCAGCAGAAGGGAGTCCTAACAAAATTTGTACTAGAAGGGAAATTGAATGGATTAGAATTGACTCAAAGGAAGAAGGACGAACTTTCAGACTTGAAAGTGTTGTTGTATCGCGATATAGCAGATTATTCGCAAAAAGTAGAGGTACGTTCGTAAATGTAGAAAATTCTAGGAAGATTTGACACACGCTGTTATTGGATATGCTTCTTCGTTGTAGGCAGCCATAAATCTCATGACTTTCACTATAAAGGATTCCGCAGTCGTACAAGATTTTCCCGAAGAGTTGTTGAGAGCTATGGTATCGGATTCTACGAAATATCTCAAAGGACCGTGGGTGTTAACTTTGTATCCCAACCTCTACGAATTGTTTATGGGTACGAAGATCCGGCAAATTTCCTTGAGGCAATATCAACCGATTTGTAATAATGTACAATCATAATTCCCCTTTCTTTCTTTCTTTCGAGCACAGAGTATTGCCCTGATCGTGTTTTGAGATGGAGGATCTGGGAAGCGTATGTCACCAAAGCGTCTGTGCTGCACGAGAGACAAGTCCAAGCGAGCGTAGCGTTAGAAGAGATCAGAGGAAGGAGATTGAAGGAAGCTAATTACTTGGGATATAAGACTTACGTCGATTTAAGTATGGAAACCAAAATGGCAGGTAGCATGGAAAACGTTTGCAACATGTTGGATACATTGTTGGCTACAGGTAAAACTGTAACTTTGCATAATACTGTCGTATTAACTGTATAACAGTAATTTACCTTCGACTCGACAGCTCGTCCCGCGCAAGAATATGAACTCAAACAACTTCATGCGTTTGCGACCGAAAGAGGTCTGGAGGGCGGACTCCAACTTTGGGACATAACATTTTGGGGTAGGAAGTTGCTAAACTCTCAACACAAGTAATTATAAAATGAATGTCACATTTCTGCGTTGAAACATATAGGAACGTAGTATACGTCGTTTATGTGGCTTGCAGATACAAGGAACAGAGTGTAAATAATTATTTTCCTCTACCAAAAGTATTAGACGGTTTGTTCAATCTGGTAGAAATGTTATTTGATATAAAAATTATCGAAGACAAAAAGCCGGACGTTTGGCACAAAGATGTCCGATTTTTTAACATCTTCGATATGAAAGAATCAAGTAGCGAACCAATAAGTGGCTTTTATTTGGATCTGTACGCAAGAGACGATGAAAAGACGCAAAACTCGGGGTACATGGTACCGATACAGAATAGAAGCAAAGTAAGCGGTATGAAACCATTGGCTGCGTTGATATTCAGTTTTCAACCGCCTACCGTCAATAGGCCTTCTTTCCTCTCGTTCAAAGAAGTCGAGACTCTTTTCCGACAGGTACAGTTTTCCAACGCGAACGACGTCTAGAATTATGTTTACGTACTCACGTCATTTCCCGTTATCCAGTGCGGACACATGTTGCAACACACGTTGACGAAGGTGGAGTACGCGGATATCGCTGGACACTCGTTCATGGAATGGGATACGGCGTTCATCGCAGATTACTTTCTCGCCAACTGGTACGCGGAAAGTCTTGTTTCCCTTTCACTTCTATAGATGCGATAACACGAATTTATTGTTCACGACTAGGTTGCTCGAGCCATCGATTTTACAAGAGATTTCTGCTCACGAAGATACAAACGAACCATTGCCTCTGGACATGATCAAGATGTTGAAACACACGAAAACGCATTTATCCGGTTATAATATGTGCAAAGAAATCTATTGGTCACGATTCGATTTAGAATTGTATTCTAGGTAAAATGAAACGAGATAGATTTACAAAACGACGCGTGCGGTAATACGCGTAGCAATAATAAATTTCAACGAAATTTACAGCAAAGAGTTTTGGAATACTATCCTGGGCCGCATATGGGACAAACATTTTGTGCTTCCGCCGCATAAGAAGGACTGTGAAGTTTGTTCATTCCAAATGATTTTCAGCGGAGACTGGGCAGCTGCCTATTACAGGTGAGGAGATTTTCGGAGAATGCCTTATACAGATACACATTTATTATTGATTGATAAATCATTCGTGGTCTTTCAGCAATATCTGGTCGAAAATGATCGCCGCCGACTTGTACAGTGCTTTTCAAGACGTGTCTTACAAGAATAAGGAGCAACTAAAGGAACTCGGCAACAGATATCGTGAATCGTTCCTTTCGGTGGGCGGTACTTACTCCGCGAGGGAAAATTTCCGAAAATTCCGGGGGAGAGATCCTAGTCCAAAAGCACTTTTGAAAATGTATGAAGTAGACAAGAAAATTAGTGTGCCAGAAGTCAATAACGAAGATATCCTCGAAAACTGAAGATGAGCTAACGAACGATGAAATGTAATTTGTATAAAGACGAATAATGAAGGTATTTCGTTTCAGAGTTTATTTTTTAATGCAATATCGAATTTCGAATACGAGGTAAAATGTTTATTTTAATTTGTATTCTATTCCTTTGTATAGATACCATGATCGTTTTAATATATACAAATACTGACCGGAAACTAGCTAGTAGACAGTCGAAAAGAGTAAAATGCAACAATTCGTAAAGAAATATTTACAACAGACGAATGTAAAATTAAAAGAAAATCGATCGTTTTTATACGTCGCATTAATCGTGTTCTAAACTAGGACGACTATAACGATACAAATAAAGAGAAGAATTATTACTATCCAGTAGCCGCACGTACGATCTTTGGCGGTAACCGTCTCTACGTGATGTGTCCTGTTGACCAAGGATTCGTCCGTTCTGTCCATATGATTGGCTAAATTGTCGATTATTTCTGTCGGAAAATTGAATAAATTTCGAGTCAATTTTCCGTCTGTAATTTATGTATAAATAAAACGAATTTTAATCGTTGTTTACCGTTGTGGTGATCGACCTCGTTACCGATGGTCTGACCGATCTCTTTTTGCCTCGCGATAACTTTGCACAATTCTTCTAAACTTTTATCTTGTTCTGCGAAACGTAAAACAGAATCACAATATTTGGATGACATGTCGTCATGAGGTAAATGAGAGAGCGAGTACTTGTCGAGACACGTACCTTGTAAGACCCTGTCCTGTAGAGTCATTAGATCAGCTACGTTTACTCGTGTATCTAAAAGAGGTTTGTCGTCGTCGTCGTCTTCGTCGTCGTCGGCGGCCCAAGAGGTCGTTCCACCGTCCGCAAACGCCGATGTTCCCGACGTGAGTAGACTCGCACGGGAGGACGCGAAATTATTTGACCGTGCTTCATACAACTTCTTCAACTGAACTTCCTTGCTCTCCAATATCTCGATCTGCCTCGTTCTTCGTTCTGCCTCGTTGACAGTTCTGCGCGTCTTCTGTATTTTAAGGAAAACAATGTCGTACGTTCGGACGATCACGTTTCACCCTCCTAAACAAGAAAGGATACATGGTCCTAGATCTCAAAGCGTCGTCCACTTTGCTCTTCAGTTGTTGAACGTCTTTGTTGTACTGTTTGAGACGAAGTCGCACGTTCGCCGATATGATCGCGTGAGCTTGCGAAGCTCTCGGATGCTTATTGCGCGCTGTAAATTGCTCCATGATCTCCCTAAAGAGCTTCTCGCAAGCTTCGTACTCGACTAACCTGCGCGATTAGAAAAATACGTATTCGAGTAGCAGAAAGAATTACGTCGGAGAGGACGTACACAAAAAGGTAAAGACTTAATCGACTCTTACCAAGGATCACTGTCGTCGATGTATATGAGCGACATATTCGCAAAATAACACGTAGAACGGATTTACGAGAGGGTGATTATATCGTTTCACCGATACGACGTTCGTGTTCTTGTATAAATCCTTCCACGTCCTTTCGCACGTCAGTTGTCAAAGTCAATGCCAGTTGCTGTTGGTATCACCTGGTGAACGCAAAACACCTGCCCGAAACCGATTTATCGCGAGGAATGTGACAACAAAACCGTGAGTGAGCGCATGCGTTCGCAACGCAACTATTCCCGACGATAATTAAAGGGAACGATGACGGTGAAGAGGGGATTTAACACGAAGTAGAAAGGAAAAAGAGATCGTCCCCGCGAGCGTGAAACAAAGAGAAGTAAAAGGGAAGATTGGCGCGTGGAAGGAGGAAGGATACTCTAGCTAGGAGTAGTGGCAAGACCAGTTATATTTTTATTATCAGCGGTGGCATATTTCGCGAAGCGGACGAATGTTTTTGACGTCGTACGACGAGGAACGAGAAGAAACGCGAGAAAATGTCGGGTAAAAGTGAAACCAGGTGATCCGTAGTGAACACGTTCAGCGAAAGGAAAGGAATTCGGCGGATTCTACTCGGGGGCTGCCTTTCGGAAGGTCACGACCATCAATAACCGCTGCGTCTATAGCTGTGGTTAATTGAAAGTGGGGAATCGACAGGAAGCTCGCGTTCGGGTCAACACGTACTCCAAACGGCGTCGAGGAAAAGGAGAACGCACGTACGAGCGGATTACCTCGAGGGGATCGCGCCCGTACGCTAAAATCGTTCGAAAAGATCTACGAATGGAGCACTGGTGCGTTCACGAGACGAAATTTTGCGCACGAACGGACTACTGTTGTTATTGTTGTGCATATTGATTTTCAACGCGCGAGCCATAATCTCGACGTTTATTCCATGCGTTCCGCGTTGCGAAAAGACATATTTCGTTCTCGTTGTTATTGCTCTCCCGTTTCCTGACCATCGTCCAAAACGAATGCCCCTCGCGCTCGGGATCACCTCCTTTTTGCCCGGATCGCGTTAAACTTTGTTTGTCGTTACCATTGGTATTATTACTGTTATTCGCAACAGCAATTTTTCTCAGATTGAAATATGAGTAGTGCCGTGGGAACAGAATCTACTACTGTGACCTCTGCGTCTGGCAGTATGACGTCTACGCCTGTCCCAGAGGAAGCAGCTCCAATATTTTTGCAAACGAGAGCTGCTCAAGGCATAGCAGGTGCTTTTGTTTGGCTGGCTCTATTCCTGACTTGTCAACAGGTACTTTCGCGACTCGCCGATGAGACGAACTCGCGTTTTAAATTGCGATTAGAAAGCACTGTCGGTTTCCTGTTTTCTCGACAGATCTATCAACACTTGAGGTGGTACACCAATCCTACTGAACAGAGATGGATAGTGAGGATCCTGTTCATAGTCCCGATCTACGCGACTTACTCTTGGGTGTCCCTATTATTCTTCAACAGCGAGAGCTATTACGTTTACTTTTTTACCGTACGAGACTGTTACGAAGCATTTGTCATATACAACTTTTTGTCTCTGTGCTACGAGTACCTGGGCGGCGAAGGAAATATCATGTCCGAGATACGTGGGAAACCCATTCGTTCCAACTGTCTGTACGGGACGTGTTGTCTGGTCGGCAAAACGTACACCATCGGTTTCCTCAGATTTTGCAAGCAAGCCACTTTGCAATTCTGCCTGGTGAAACCAGTGATGGCGTTCGTTATCATAATTCTTCAAGTATTCGGACACTACAGAGACGGGGATTGGTCTCCGGACGGTGGCTACATTTACATAACTATAATTTATAACATCAGCGTATCTCTTGCCCTCTACGGACTCTTTCTCTTTTATTTCGCTACGAGAGACCTGTTGACGCCGTTCGAACCCGTCTTAAAGTTCTGCACCGTTAAGAGCGTGATCTTTTTATCGTTTTGGCAAGGTAACGTACGCGGAATCGCTCAAATTTTTATGCACGTCAACCGAACCGACAGTAATCAATTTGTTTCTCTCGCAGGTGTGTTGTTGGCTATCCTCGAGAAAGCGAACGTCATTTCTCCTATAAGCTTGGGCCCGTCTGCCAGTGCGGGCACTGTCTCCGCTGGTTATCAGAACTTTTTGATTTGCATCGAAATGTTGTTTGCCGCAATTGCCCTGCGTTACGCATTTCCTTATCAAGTGTATTCGGCTGGTTGCGTTACCGATTCGAGAGGGAGAAGCGTGACGATGCAAAGTATTAGCAGCAGCTTAAAGGTACGTTTTTCAATTGATTTATCGATCATCTGTCAGCGAACAGTATAACAATGCTATTTGTACATTCAGGAAACGATGAACCCAAAAGACATAATGACTGATGCCATTCACAACTTTCACCCACAGTATCAACAGTACACCCAGTACAGTTCCGGTACGTATAGATGATTTCTCTTTACTACCATGTTTTTTTTTTATAAATATTGTATTTAAAACTTGTACTTTTCACTTTGTTCGATGGATATATTTTCATATGGCATGATATACATAGAGAATGACATTTGATTGACAATCATGCATATGTCATTGTTCGTTTATGTTTATTACTCGAATCTCGCTTGATCTATAGTCGTTGTACGCGAATAAGAAAAGTAGGAGAGAATCGGTTGACACTCGAAAAGTATTAAACATATTTTACCCGGAAACGAATGGACGACTGTAACTATCACGTTGCTTTAATCCTGGAGAGTGGCTTTTTATTTCGGAGAATCGTTCGACAATTTGACATGTTTGCATTTTCCGATGTACATACTCTACTGCCAATCGCTAGTTTCGCCATATATTTATCTTTTGCAACAGACGAGATACGAGTATCTCTGAGAAGAAGTTCCATGGTAGACGAAAAGAGTACTTGTACGTTCGACTGACCTGTGCCGCCAGTTAGGATCGACTTTGTTGAAGGCACCTCCTTTTTTTACTGTTTTTCAGACGTTAATACCAACTTGCCGTATGAAAAACTATGAGAACACGTGGCGTCGATAATTTTAATTCAAGAAATTGGACGTGAGGCATTTATACAGTTTTTAGTGGAGATCAAAGAATTGTTCGTACTATAGTTTGTCAAGAGAAATTTATTTGAAATTTTTAAAGTTCGAACCAATTCGATGGGCGGGTATAGTGTTCTCTGCTCAAAATACGACTTAAGGTTTATGTTAAAACGAGCATACTTACTTATACATAAGCATATAATTCATTAATTTTGCAATTAACACAAGATCTACTGTACGGATAGAGATTAAGTACTTAACAGAGGAGCACTTGGAGTACAGTAATGTAACTTCATCGAGTTTTTGCTTTCTAATAAATGCAAAAGACAAATAACAATTGATCACCGTTCTGTGGCAGTATTGTAATTACGTATTATCACGTGCGAATGGATCGAAAATAATTGTTCTCGAGAACATAGTATTAATTCGCAGTGCTTTTATAATCTCGAAGGACGAGGCATGTAAATATGTTTACGTTTAATTTGGCATGCTAATCTTTCATTCATGTTTTTTCTACGTACATGTATAACTGGTAATTGTTGCAAAAACTATATATAATTTTTTTTTATAACTATGCATGACTCCTTCAATGAACTTATAATTTCTGTAGCAATATTGAGAGAATAAAACCAAAAAAAAAATCAAACCGCTGTAACTTGTGCTGTTAGAAGAAAAAAAGATTCTGTCGCGTGACGCGTGGAACTGTACATAGCCCACGATCGATGCAGCCGATCGATAAAGCTTTGATCGAAAAAAAAAGAAAAAAAGAAAACGGAGCATGAGTTTTCGCGGTTTCGCTGGCTGATCGATGTATCCACTGTTGAACGGCTTCGCCGGCGATAATACGTGATGTAATGTAACAATCAGGAGCGCCCAAAGGACAGCGGGGCATGCGGATATCCAGCTTCGATCCAGACGATCCACAGAACGTGCCGATACCACCGCCGCAGAGGCGGCACACTTCTCACCAGCGCGTCGCCACGATTTCGCAAAATTATAACGAGAAAACGATGCTGCTGAGCAGTGACGACGAGTTCCAATAGGTACGAAGTAAAACGAATCGTGTACAAAAAAAAAAGATAAAAACGTCGAGAAGAGGAGGAGAAGGAGGCGGCGGCGAGAGAACGTTTGACGTTGGACTTCCGTGAATGTAATTTCGAGAAGAAACGCTATGTATGTGTATACCGTTAAATTGATTGTACGTCGTTTAGGTAGGAACTTGACTCGCTCATAAAACGAAAAAAAAAGATGAAATTCGGGCGATGCCGAATGAAGGTTGCGCGTCGCATTATAATAGTTCCATGTTACATCCGTGTTAATACATGTATTGCGTTACATCATGTAAACATAGCATAGAAGATATTTATTTTAATATGCTGAACATGATTAAGGCAGTGTTACCTATAGCGGTGGCTCTACTACGATAATGATAATAACGATAACGACGATATGCAGCTATCTTTGTTTCAAGGGACGACTTGTGTTTTTCGATGAAAGGCATTGTACAGTACTTAACGTTTAAATACAGATATGTTGGTGCATTATTTACCGTAATTATACAATATTTTTACACTTTGAACAAACACTATGTATATGTTTATACACCGATACTTCTAATTCATATGAGATTAAGGTCGTTTCGCCGGCAAAAAAAATACTTATTTTATAAACTACAACTAAATAAGGGAGATACTTTTTATCATTGCACGCGTCCGGAAAAATATATGAATATAACTGAGCCACGAGAATCTTTGCGTCCTAGATTAAAAAATTGAGTGTATATATCGTTAAATAGAATGTATTTAATAATTCGAGAATTAAAGGGTTTTCCTTCGACACGTTCGTTTCATTCGCGTGCGAGCTGTTCGTCGTTAAAGCGTCGACGGTGCCGTCCCGGGTATAGGTATTCGTATTGAAAGTCCAAACGAGTTTTCTTTCGAACTTTAATTATACTTTATTCTCTATACAAGTGAAGAAGATTCTGTGTACATAAATTATACGGTGGAGTTATACTACCACGCAAAAAATAACAGTAGAACAATCTTTAATTTAATCAAAAAATTTAAGTAAATTACCACTTTCTGTACAGATAACAATTAATATTATCTATATTAAAATAACGATTTTTTTCATTGACGTTCCATCCGTTTAACGAAAAGAAAAATATATTCGTTGGAGTGAACTCGCTACTCATGGTACGAGGACAGAACGATCGTAGGTATATATTACAATTGAAAAGCTTTAGCAATTACATCAGTGTAAAAATAACTTAGCACTCTTATTGACAGCCGTATTTTGGCGGATTCATATAAGCGCACACGCGCGAGACCACGCGTGTGTAAATTTTTTTCTAAAAATTACCTGTATGAAGTATTATTACGAATGGCTTCACGGAAATGTTTTGTTCACCAACCGACCCAATACGTATCTTCGTTCGTCACGACTTTCCTCCACCCGTGCCAAGGCGATTCTAATTCTTGTTCCAGCATCGATTCGTCCTCCGGAACTCCGCTCAATCGTTCCTCCTTCACGACGCACACCGCCGAATCCATGGACATTTTACGTTTGACCGACGAGGAATTCTGGGTATCCTCGTTCTCGATATCCTGGTACTGTAATTCGTCATCCATGTAAACGACGATATCGCTCTCCTCGTTCGTGTACTTGTCATACTTCTCAGCGACGTCTCGCTTCTCCGTTTCGGCTACCCCTTCTTGTTCGTCGACGTTTCCGTCGTCGTTGGTGAAGTCGATCGGTTTGAATCCTATAGATCTCAGCCGAGCGATCTTTACATCGTTATCCGGTATATTAACAGGTACAAACGCGGACATTCTTTCAGAAGGACATTCATTTCGGTCCTTTGTATTCAAAATATTATCGTTATTTAACGATACCCTAGCATTCTCGGAACGCTGTACCCTATACACAGGTTTTCTACAAGGCATACATTTCTCATTAGATATAAACGTTGTCGAATCACTTTTGTTCTCATTGGCCGGTTTCATAGATTCGCATAGTTCAGACTTCATGTCTTTGAAATCACCGTATTCGATCCTAATAAAAATATGCTGTTCGTTGCGGACGTTATTCTGTTTGGAATTGCCCGACTTGAACTCGTTCCTCATCAGCGGCTCTTTAATAAGGGAACACTGAGTGACGGCATCCGCTTTGTACGGCTTCGAAATTTCGCTCTCGTAGCCGTTCTTCAATTCTTCTTCGATCTTCCTGCACTTCGACTCTCTGTACACGGTTTGTACCAATTTTCGTTTTTGATTCTTAATAAACATTATGTTCTTATTCTCTACAGTTTTTACACGAATTTTTTCTGAAAATTTTGATTTCTTTTTATTGTCAACGTTATTATTTTCGTTCTCGTTATTATTGATACCTGAGAACCGATTTACGTCGGAATTGTCGTCGATCTTCTTCGATATAGTAGCCTTACTGTCGACCGCGTCGCGCTTCACATTCAACTTCTCCGACCTGCTGACGTATCTACCGTTCTTTGTACTTCTAATGCGTTTGCGATTCGCAATTCTCGCGAGTTTATTCCTGTTCCTGAAGCTGGACTGTTCCGGTTTGACTCTGCGCGTACTCAACGTACACATTCTCGTGTCGTAACGTTCGTAAGACGGTTTAGCGCACGTATGTTTGTCATGATTACGCGCGCGTAATCTTCTGTAGCGCGGACCGCGTATTTTCGGCGCGATTTTCGCGTCTATCAATAAATTCGTTATTTCTCTTCTTTGCTTTTTATATCTGTGCTTCTTCGTCGACGAATCAGTCGTTCGTGCAGGTTGTAAATACGTTTCCTTGGCACTTCCGACGTTCTTTTCAACGTTCGAATCCCGCAGGCAATTCGTTTCGCGCTTCTGCCCGCGATTCCGTTGTACTTCCTTTTTCGCGCCTTCACGAGTATCTCTTTTGTCCCTTCGAGAACGCAGCAAGCCGTCCAAAGAAGGTGCAGACCTATTATAGCACGTTTCCTTGCCACTCCCGACGTTCTTTTCGACGTTCGAATCCCGCAGACAATTCGTTTCACGTTTCTGCGCACAATTCTGTTGTACTTCCTCTTTCGAGCCTTCACGAACGTCTGTTTTGTCCCTTCGAGAATGCTGCAAGCCGTCCAAAGAAGGTCCAGACCTATTGTTAAAAATTTTATTATACACCTTAATACATTTTGTCGCATCCGATTTATTCATTGTCTTTCTGGACAACCTTCTGCGTCTCCTGAACTTGTAACTCCTCGACGCGGTCAAGTCGTCCGTGCCAACTTCGAACTCCGTTCTTTCTTTTTCTTCGGTATCATTTCCCACCTTCTTTCCGACCTCTAACCCGGCTTTATTTCTCGTTTGTAACGCTACAGTTTGTTCCGCCGTCAGTCCTATCATGTTTCCCATCAGTAATTTCGACAAAGGATTATCTTTGCTCTTGATCAAATGAAGGATCCTGTCTGGCGTCAGCAAATCCAAAGAATCGAGCACCTTCGATTCCTGATCGTTTCTGGATACTATTTGGTTCATTAAAGTTTCGTTTTTATACAAACAATTCAATGTGTTAGTCGTCGCATCGAGCGCAGTACCGTTCGCATTTGTAGAATCATTTGTGATTTCCTTGGGCGTGTTGTTATACTCGTATCTGTGACAAGGACTCGAACCGTTTGAAGTTGCGTTCATTTCTGCATCTTTTGGAAATGTTAGCTTCACTGGTTCCAATTTCACCGCATTGACGGACATATAGTTGACGCGTTTAGACGATTCGTTCAAAGTTGCTTTCCCGTCCAAGTTTTTACCTTTGTCTTTAATGGGCGAATTCCAATTTTCCATGTACTGATTGTTTTTGAGCATGTTCAGCGACTTTGCCGTCCTGCAGAACGGCGACAGAGTGTTCTTTTTGGTATCGTTTTGTGCACTGTGCGACGAGTCATACAATCCGGTACGTATAGAAATATTTGTATTAAGGGTCTTGGAGCCCTGGCTTCCGATATGTGTCAACAACTTGTTCTCCGACACGGCGGACGTGCTCGGCACGTTGGAGTTACATTCCGCGGTAGGGTTTACCTTTTTGAACACGTGACGGGTGACTATCGCGCTCTCAGACGCGATCCTCTCCTTCTCATTGTTCCGTTTGTTTATGGTGTACGGAGATCCATTGGAATTGTCACGTGTCTTTTCTTTTTGCGCTACGGAATCCGAGCTGTGTGAATATTTTTTAAACTCGTACATGTTTGGGACAGAACTCTTTGAGTCATCCTGTATAGGCACGGACGTAGAAGGACCAGTACTCGTCGAAACAAGTTCTTTGACACCACAGGACAATGGTTCTTGAGTCGTTACGCGTGAAAGAGAGAATTTATAAACTTTTACAGAATCTGGATTTATGCCTATCCAAAAGCTAGTCACAAGATACAAGCCGTCGTATCTGTAACCAGTTTTAGGTGCAAACTTGTTGAGCAGATTGTAACTTCTGATCAATCTCAGTGGTATTTGATTCTCATAGTTTTTGACGAGGGGATCTATATTCCCATCGAGATACTTTTGTCCTGTAACAGTCAGAGACGTACCAAGGTCTATGTCCTCGTTTTGATTTGTACTCGAAGTGCAAATAGAAGTCACTCCGAATGGTCCGTCTTGAATGTCTTTGTCGAATGGANTTGATCAAATGAAGGATCCTGTCTGGCGTCAGCAAATCCAAAGAATCGAGCACCTTCGATTCCTGATCGTTTCTGGATACTATTTGGTTCATTAAAGTTTCGTTTTTATACAAACAATTCAATGTGTTAGTCGTCGCATCGAGCGCAGTACCGTTCGCATTTGTAGAATCATTTGTGATTTCCTTGGGCGTGTTGTTATACTCGTATCTGTGACAAGGACTCGAACCGTTTGAAGTTGCGTTCATTTCTGCATCTTTTGGAAATGTTAGCTTCACTGGTTCCAATTTCACCGCATTGACGGACATATAGTTGACGCGTTTAGACGATTCGTTCAAAGTTGCTTTCCCGTCCAAGTTTTTACCTTTGTCTTTAATGGGCGAATTCCAATTTTCCATGTACTGATTGTTTTTGAGCATGTTCAGCGACTTTGCCGTCCTGCAGAACGGCGACAGAGTGTTCTTTTTGGTATCGTTTTGTGCACTGTGCGACGAGTCATACAATCCGGTACGTATAGAAATATTTGTATTAAGGGTCTTGGAGCCCTGGCTTCCGATATGTGTCAACAACTTGTTCTCCGACACGGCGGACGTGCTCGGCACGTTGGAGTTACATTCCGCGGTAGGGTTTACCTTTTTGAACACGTGACGGGTGACTATCGCGCTCTCAGACGCGATCCTCTCCTTCTCATTGTTCCGTTTGTTTATGGTGTACGGAGATCCATTGGAATTGTCACGTGTCTTTTCTTTTTGCGCTACGGAATCCGAGCTGTGTGAATATTTTTTAAACTCGTACATGTTTGGGACAGAACTCTTTGAGTCATCCTGTATAGGCACGGACGTAGAAGGACCAGTACTCGTCGAAACAAGTTCTTTGACACCACAGGACAATGGTTCTTGAGTCGTTACGCGTGAAAGAGAGAATTTATAAACTTTTACAGAATCTGGATTTATGCCTATCCAAAAGCTAGTCACAAGATACAAGCCGTCGTATCTGTAACCAGTTTTAGGTGCAAACTTGTTGAGCAGATTGTAACTTCTGATCAATCTCAGTGGTATTTGATTCTCATAGTTTTTGACGAGGGGATCTATATTCCCATCGAGATACTTTTGTCCTGTAACAGTCAGAGACGTACCAAGGTCTATGTCCTCGTTTTGATTTGTACTCGAAGTGCAAATAGAAGTCACTCCGAATGGTCCGTCTTGAATGTCTTTGTCGAATGGACTGTGAACACAATCCCTGGAACAGTCCATACGAATACCCCACCACGAACCAGATGGAAATCCATCTATGGGTCCATAGGTATAAATTGTAATCTATCACGAAATATAAAATAAAATTAGCAGTCATAAATGACGAACGTATCGTAAAGACAATATCGTTTGAATCTTACGTTTTTATTGTGCCAAGAAGGATTCAACTGGGCTTGGTCTTTGGTCGATTTCGCTTGACAAACGTGATTAAACTTGGCAAACAATCTTTTGTAATCTTTGTATTTGGTGTCTGTCTGAACGATGTTTGTAAATCAGTTACGTTATTGGCATACAAATTTATTCGTGAAATACTTACTTCATTTTTATATGATTCCTGTAACATTGTCTCATTTTCCTGAACAGTGTTTGCACGATACGTCAACGAAAACTCGTTTTTGGCCATTTCGCCAAAAATGGTTTGCTCGGACAACGAATAACAAACAGAAACATGTATATTTCATATACAAATAATCAACCACAAACTCTTTCCACTCGAGTGTATACGATGGAAAATTCTTGAACGTATCGTTCAGGACGTTCGTGTGCCTCACGTTTAACAATTGATGTTACACAAATTGATCGTTACTCAAATAGTCGAAATTATTCCGCTTCGTATCCTAACCACAATTTTTGTACAATTCGGTAAAACATACATGAAGCAAGTTTTTTATGAAACAAATATGGCGTACTCGTTATCCTCTCTGTTTTATATTCTTTTCTATATTCCGCGTCTACTTCAGTCTACTTTTACTCTTATAGATATAGATATAGATCGTTTATTGCGTCGCAGATGCAAAACAAGTAGATTTTCTGAAATGTTCACTTTGATCAGATTTCTCCGTATAATAATTGCAATTACGAGAGAAATATTGAAGATCGAAGTAACAGAGTAACGGCAATAAAAACGTTGTTCCATTATATTTGGAGCGGGATTGGTCGGTTCCGAACCTCAACAAGTATACCTAAATAAATGCACATACAGATGTAAAAATATTTACGTAAACAATTTATTAGGAAGATTCACGTGTGATATGTAGCATCGATTTCAATCTTGACATAGTAAGAAATTCGGTTCGAGAAATTTGCATTTTCCTATTTCAATAATTGTCGAACACTGCACGTGATTATCGTACGACACAAAATCGTTCTGTCATTGGGACATTAAACGAATATTCGCTCTTTATATTACAAAAAATCTTTATTTTTCTTGTAAATCATATTAACGTTAAAAATTTATTTCTGTACAATTCGCGTCGCATGAAACTTATTCCATAGTCACTGGAACGAATGTTCGTCTTCTGGACTCAGTGAACATTCCATGTTCTGTTGAGTAACGAACATGTTCTGCGCCTTTGTCGTTAGGTTCGCCTGTTGCAAACACATCAATACGATTTATTCACGGCTTACCTATAATAGCCACTTTATTCCCTCAGAAATGGGACAAAAGTGGCTCTTTTCTCACGCATATACTTTATTCCCTCATATGTCGGTAATTATGTCAAACTAATCATGTGTTCATACATACCTGAGTCACCGTGGTCGTACTGTGACTGCTGTTCGGCATGCAAACGACTACCAATTTTGGGGTATTACTTTGCACATGTGCCTTTTGCTGGACGACGTTGGTTTGAGCAATCTTAACTTGCTGCTGTTGCTGCTGCTGTTGTATCGCGTTAGTGTTTATGTTCGTCGCGGTCGGCGTTTGAGATCGAGACTGCAGGATGACGAATTTCTGTCCTCCAGCTGTAGTAGGTCCACCAGTTCTGCCCGTACCGAGCATGATCGTACGCCCAGTTTGTTGTCCAGGACTAGAGCCAGTCACTTGAATAGAAGAGAAATACAAATGAAATACCATTGAGCCATAAACGTTCAAAGAATTCGAGCCACAAATATTCGAACAATTACCAGCTTGTACTATAGTTTTCCCGGGACATGTAGGACCCTGCTGGCCCGTCGTTAGAGCCGTCGTCGTGGACGCGGTCGTCGCCAAAGTCGCCGGTTGCGTACGAGCTTTCGCGACGGCTGCACATAACGCAGGACCTATGTAGCCATAATCTTGCTTGTATTCTTCTACAAGATCCGGTGGAGACCGTAGTGTTTTTAAAACAGGAGCCACAGATTTCTATAAGTCGTACCAGACATTTTGTTACATTGATCTATGTAGAGCAGCACGAAAACTCGAATTCATATAAAGAGGATATTCACCACTAGTAGGGTCTTTATATGACCCGCTCCATTTTTATCCACGCTCGACAAACCCGGTCCTTCGATACACGTTTCAATGCGTTCAGATACGGATTTAATTTTGGGAATAACCAATGCCTTAATAACTTCTGGGCCTAATTCGCACAGTCCTTCGATTGCACCGTAAAGCGAGGCCAGTGGAGTCTAAAACATTTCTTCGTATCACTTCTTATCATTCACGCGAATATTGAGCGTTTTCCAATCGCGATCATACCTCTTTACATTTCGTCAGGGCTTGACTAAACATTCTAGTTACTCTAGTTTGTACGTTATTGGTAGAGGTGTTGAAATTTTTGCAAATCTGAGCCATGAGACGCGACGCGAAATCGCGGAGCGCCCAATGATTATCTACCTCGGGTCTCATACACAGTTGCCGTGAAACTATACAAGTCGCAATGGATGGTATCAATTCGTGTAGCTACAAGTCAAGTCAATATTAGTGCGTGTATGCATACAAGGAAAAAGTCTTGTATCAGTCAGATCCATACATATTTTTCCAAATAGAGGCTGGGATTGTCCAACAGGGCCTTGACCATTCGCATCAAATAAATGAGGAGAGCGAGATGGTTCTGCACGACGTTGACACGCACGCCTTCCGCGATAAAAGTGCACATCCGTGCCAGCATTTCATGTAAACCAGGATCAGCCGAAAGGGACTGGAGCGCTTCCGCTCTCCGCGCTTCGTCGGAACCAACGCAAGCCTCGGTGATCTCTTTGTAATACAATTGCTGTTCGACGCTCAGCTCGTGCGTCGCCAACTGTTTCACGTGAACAGTTTCCACGTTGCGTAATTTCTGACTCTTGACACCGCTACCCGGCTTCCCGACACCAATGTTCTGATTCTTATTGGACAGTTTACTTGTTGGATCGACGCTTTCCAACTTTTGCACGTCTGTGGCAAAGGCAATTGATCAAGTACAGAATCAAGGGTATGTCTTATTACTAGGCTTGTGCAAGAACCCAAAAAATCGGGTTCAGATCGGGCTTTTTCCTTCGGGTTATTTTTCTGTTTTGAAGGTACCTCTATTTCTTGATTACATAATTAATACTGATGTTTAAACTGCGTTTTCAATATTTTCTAACATAATTTGCAAATTAAAAATCATATATCGTAAGTTACTTATTTGTAAGGGATTTTAAAGATAGATGCCATTATCATACTTGACAGTTGATGTACCAGTGTTATCAGTGCTTCATCAGTGATAGTTAGGCGTGATTGAAAGTTATATTTATTGAAGCAATGTTCGTGAAATTTTATTTCGGGTCTTGTATCTTCATCAATAAATATTGGAAACCTATAAGTTATTACACATTCATTCGAATTATTACCTTTCGACACTGGAGGTGGATTCTCTGGTATCGTAGGCTGCACACCGTCTATGCAAAGCCAGTGTGTACGTAACGTGATTTCCAGAGGTAATTTAGGCCATGATTGTCCACCAGACATCGATATAACTTCATTCAAATCAATTTCCTTTTCTTCCACAAAATGTAACTCACGGCCACCTCCAGAAGCAAAACGAAATGGTACATGATCCTTGGCGAAAAACCCATAAGTTGGTTCAATATTATTTATCTTTAAAGCATGATCTATATCATGCGTTGTCATACGTTGACGTTTACCATGTCTCATAAACTTAGCCGCGTCCTGAGGATAAAAAGTCTCAGAGGTCAAGTGAATGAACACAGTTACTCTGTTTACACTGAGAAATTGTTGTATTATCTCTGACCTGTATAATTTCTTTCAGTCTATAGCTCACATCTTCAGCGAGATCTTTAGCAGCTTCGTCAGGAAAGTTCCCAACACCTATGCTCTCCGCAATCACTTTTATCGACTCTTGGGACAACGTAGTCCCGTAAATGGAATCGCTTTCATTCATGTTTTAAGCAATGTGGTCGCATTATAAATCAAAGTCGATATGAAGCATATTAAAAATTCTCCCTCGAAAATTTATCTATGTACACACTACATTCTCAACCGTAATAGTACGTCTATAATCGACCTTTNATTCAGGTTGTAAAGTTGATATGTACGTTCGTAATAAATAAAATAATGTAATCTTTTTTCCTTTGCGATAGAGTGAGGAAAATGTGAACGCTTTCCTCAAAGTGGACAATATACTATTTGCCTTGGTACGTGATTTCTCTGGGAATGACTCAGTTTTACAATTATGCGCCATTAGTTGTTCTTGTAACATAGCACTTGGAAATGCCAAAGCTTGTACTTCGTTAACCAAAAGTATTGGACCTTACCTCATTACGAAATTAGACACCTTAAACTATCCTCTCTTGGTAAGTGGCTAAAAAACAAAGATAAGACAGTATCAGCATAAGCATAATTTTTGTTGTTATTATAGGACGTTTGTATATGGACAATAGGAAATTTAATTGCTGGAAGTGATAAAACATTTGAAATTCTAAATGCCCAAGGCTGCTTAAAGTATTTGATATCATTGATGCGCAATTGTGACTATGTAATTATACCTTCGGTCACCTATGCAACTATGCATTATGTTCACGTTGGTTTTCAGAACATCAGGTAAAAACAATTTTCCTTTGTAAATAAATTCGATATGTATTGTCATTTACGCAAATACGTTTTCAGCGAGAATGATATGATAGACCTCGCCAAGGCTACTGCAAAAAGGAAACTTTCATTTGAGGCTCCTTATTTTATTTGGTTATTAGCTCTATTGTCTTCTCACACGTCGTGCATTCCGTATTTACGCGATTTACTGCCCTCGATAGCAGATTACTTGTATCAAAAAGCTATACAAAACTTCACGCGCATAACGGAGGTACATGACGTCATCTTTTGTATNGTATGACTGCAATTGCGGCGTCGGCTCCGTCGGCTCGCGACAGTCGCTAGTGTCGCTACGTCGCGACGTCGCGACTGATCGCGACAAAATGTTCCGAAGCCACCTCTGGGAAAAACTGTCAAGTCAGTGTCCTGTCCTCTGTCGGCTTTATCGACTTTAAAAACGAAATACTGGACAGTATATATAGTTCAAAATAGAAGATCAGTTGCCCGAATTCTAATCCGATAATCGTATTCGTCGTGTTTACTAATATATTAACCGGGTAGAATAGAGATTTTTGTTCGTTTCTCTAATAAAATGGAAGTAGAGGAATCGATAAATAAGAACGATATCGTCGAGAATGTCAGAGGAGAATTGAGGAACTTGATACACATCGAAAGGAAGGAAAGTCGTACAAGATCGTTGAACAAAAGTCGTGTGTCTTTGGGGAACATTGTGACAAATTCGTCTTTTACGACAGAATTCGTGATCGAGAAAGCCAGAACTCTTAAGAAGAAACCGTTGTCCATCGAAGAGTACAAGCAGCTCCAAAATGCCCTTATTCAGGTTGTAAAGTTGATATGTACGTTCGTAATAAATAAAATAATGTAATCTTTTTTCCTTTGCGATAGAGTGAGGAAAATGTGAACGCTTTCCTCAAAGTGGACAATATACTATTTGCCTTGGTACGTGATTTCTCTGGGAATGACTCAGTTTTACAATTATGCGCCATTAGTTGTTCTTGTAACATAGCACTTGGAAATGCCAAAGCTTGTACTTCGTTAACCAAAAGTATTGGACCTTACCTCATTACGAAATTAGACACCTTAAACTATCCTCTCTTGGTAAGTGGCTAAAAAACAAAGATAAGACAGTATCAGCATAAGCATAATGTTTGTTGTTATTGTAGGACGTTTGTATATGGACAATAGGAAATTTAATTGCTGGAAGTGATAAAACATTTGAAATTCTAAATGCCCAAGGCTGCTTAAAGTATTTGATATCATTGATGTGCAATTGTGACTATGTAATTATACCTTCGGTCACCTATGCAACTATGCATTATGTTCACGTTGGTTTTCAGAACATCAGGTAAAAACAGTTTTCCTTTGTAAATAAATTCGATATGTATTGTCATTTACGCAAATACGTTTTCAGCGAGAATGATATGATAGACCTCGCCAAGGCTACTGCAAAAAGGAAACTTTCATTTGAGGCTCCTTATTTTATTTGGTTATTAGCTCTATTGTCTTCTCACACGTCGTGCATTCCGTATTTACGCGATTTACTGCCCTCGATAGCAGATTACTTGTATCAAAAAGCTATACAAAACTTCACGCGCATAACGGAGGTACATGACGTCATCTTTTGTATATAGCGCTCACAATACTAAGTTGTTTTCAATTCAGATCACGGCATGTATAAGAGTACTAGCCAACGCTGCTCAAGATATTTCTGGTGAACAGACGATGTTTCTATTGGAGAATCCAAAGTACACACAATTAAATTTGGAGATGTTGTTGAACGCACTACTGACCTCTCAATACATACACATCAGGAAAGAGACTCTATGGTTAATAGGTAATACAAAATTTTTCTTTACTATGTCACAATATAAAGTTGATCCTTGTATGAATAACAGTGAACGTTTTTACAGGTAATCTTTATAATCACAATTGTATTAGCGTCAAAAACATTTTACAACCCGTAATTTCCCGACTGTCGTCCTTGCACGAAGCGATTATGTCCGTATCTGAGCCGACGATGTTTTTAAACGCAGAACTGATAGACTGAACGACGACGCGATGTAAGCAACTTGTATTTACATATTTATAACAGTAATAATTATCCTACGTCCGATTGTCAATACTTCATTTTGGCAGGAATGAAGTGTCGCCTTAATCCTATGGAAGTACGCTCGTCCTGTGGGACGTCCTCGATGCAGGAGACCTTGATTACGTTAAAATATATTTCACCCATGACTTGCGCCGTCGGATGCATCGTGGCCTTCAGACAATGGTACAGCGCCTCGTCGCAATCACAGTGCGATCTGCAAAGGTAAGAACAAGGCTCGTGTATGTCGTTATAACTCGCAGACAGTTATCGTCGGAATAAACAGATTGTAGAAATAATAGATCTTCGTACTTAGTGTACATGGAGTAATTGGTGAGATTGTACCGCGTTTGGCGAGCTCGAACTTTAACAGGACAAAGGTCGTGGTTGCGGCAACATCTACAGTAAATAAAACCGATCCGTCGTTGTCATTTATTAAAACAGAACTTTCTAACAATCTTGGGTGTCGACGAAACTATTCCTACCGACCTGTCGATCTGAACCTCCTGACCTAAATCATGATAATTCTCGGCGATGTCCCCGGTGCCGCACCATTTTGTACCTGTGCACGAACGAATTTCACCTCGTATATCTAACGTCAGTTGCATAATTTCCAAAGAGAATATCCAGCGAGCGTGATAAATCGTTACCTGGCAGGATGCCCGAGAGGAGAGACAGCACGCTACTTACGCCTCGGCCACCTTTGCTCACGGTGTTCGCGGTAGAAGCGGACAACTCGTCGTCCTTTATTCTGTCCAACAGTTCGCACTGTTGCATAAGATTCGTCATTTCTCGAAAAGACACCAGCTGTGGCACGGCCGTCGTCGACAAGTTTCTCAGAATTTCAGTCGCCTCGCTTTGCTCGCTAAACGGTCCGCCACATTTTTTATATTCATCGCTTTAAAAAGAATTGAACGAAATACTCACTATACTTCGATCAGATTGCAATTTTGAAGTTCGTTGTCGTAATCGAGGTCGACGATCGCGACGGTTTGATCGTGGTAATAGACGGCTCTGATCTCATTCCTCTCGTACGTGTTCCGCCGCGGTACGACGCCGCTAAGGCCTTTGAAGGTATTCTTGAAGAAAGTCGGTTGTTGAACGCTGTTGGAGCAGATCGCCACGATCAACAGCAATGTCCATTTCAAGGAGCTGACGTCCATCCTTCGCATCGAGTTACACTGACCATCTGATTATCCTGTTCGCGTGTTTATATGAATCTTGAACTGTTCATGACGGAAATCATTAGCGGTTCTGTACGACGAAGGGAAAAACGTGTTGCGAAACAATTCTGAATTGGATCGAAATACTTTTCTACTCGGGAAACGCGCGGCCGTGGGCTTAATTTATTCAAAATCATCGTTTCATTGAATTTTTTCTTTGGAAGAACATGCTCACCTTCGAAGAATTCTTTTTCTTCGATCGCGATCGCGTGAGAAACGTTGGACTCTCGTAAAATGCACAAGAGTGGAAATATTCGCGGACATTAAGAAATAGGTGGGAATGAGAATATCAGCCAGTTCTTCTGGGAAATACGTTTGGCGGTAATGCATGGTATCCTTCAAGGAAAAAATTAAGTAAAAGTAAGCCGATCGGCCAACTTTTTCCCTGTTTTCTATTCCGTTTAAGAATGATATCATGACTGTATGACACGGATTTCTCCCGCATTCGCGCATTCAAAGAATATTGAGTCGATCGTCGATCGTACCTGACCGGTTTCTTCCAACCCCGTCATCCTTCAATGTTGCTTCACATGGTGGTCGCACTCGCGATCAGCGTAATCGTCAGAACTTCACGAACCACCTAGCGAACTGTCCGACGTGCCCAAACTCTGTATAAACGTTCAAGGTGTTCCTGTGAACGATGCGGCTGGCATATCTATAATGCACGCGGCACCGGCTAAAACTAGGAAGTCGAACGTCGTCTTCGGCCGCGCCGATTCGATCGAATTTCGCGATTCGAGCCGCCGAAGATCCTTCAGAGGAGTGGCTTTGAATCGTTGGTGGGAACCACCTTTCCCCCACTGTGACCTGGCGAGCTGCAGAACCTGCGGGTACAGGTAAGCGACTGCTCACTTTACACCTGTACTTCGAGTCCCCACCACGTCCGTTTTTATATCAGAATACCAGTTACAATGTATCGGACAACGATACGCGTGGATCCTATTTGAAGGGGGGCCCAGATTCGGGAACACTAGGACGAAGAAAGTAGGACACCGAGTAGAGAACTGTCTAGTTCTGGTTGATAAACGTGGATGATTTCTTCCGAGCGTTTCCAAAAATCAGGAAAATTTCTCACGCTTGGTTATTGCACTACTAGGCTACAAGTACAGAGTCGTTGTTTATGCATAATAAATTTATTATCTCGAATTTCAATAATTTCGCAAGGAATTTGTCTGTCGAAAAATGTTAGAAAGTCGTTTCTGTCGTACATTTAAGGAAACGGAAAATTTATTCGTGTGCACACTGTAAAACTCATCGGCGATAAAGCCGGCACTTACGAGTCCCGATAACCGCGGTTAAATTTATAATCGGAGTAAGGTCGGCGAATGGACGGGCGAGCGGGTTCGTCGATACGGTAATTTCTCAAGTTAGGATTGGCTCGTCTTCAAGGGCTGCTGCTCGTGAGAAGACGCATTCGTCTTGGAGGCCGCGTTCATCGGGTACTGGTTCCCAATTCGGGTGGTACTCAATGTGATACTGATAGGCGTCGCGTTCGATAGCTGCTGTCGAACCGGGCATTGTCGATAGCCTGGAATTAGAAATGCGCGATTACATTAAACGGAAACGTGACCGGCGAGTACGCTAATGAACCGCTCGATCCTGCAACGATCCGGTTAGCTTTGCTACGGTTAACTTTTTTTCGTTTTACTTTCGCGGTGACCTCGATTAGCGACAGAGTTCGCGTTCGAGTGCGACCCGTTGTAAAATAAAGAAGAAATGTGTACATCGTACGATACGCGTAGGGCAGATAGAATCACGCCTCGTTTCGTTTCCCGGCGATCGCGTATTTTTTACGTTACGCAAACGTGACTACCGGCGTGATGGGGGCCGGAACAATGACAGCAGATGGGATTGTTCCGGGGCCTGGGACAGAACTCGACGCTGTGCGGTTCCCCGCACCGCACGCAACGCGGTAGGTGTCTGCAGTTCGCAGCCATGTGCCAGAAACCCTGGCATCGATAACATTGTAGCACACCGTCCCCGGTTTGAAAGTTGGACGCCTCGAGGAAGTTGCTGACCATTCCCGGACCCGCCTGCAGCGGTCCGCCGGCATTTCCGGTTCCTCCGCGCCACCAACGCTCGGGAATAGCGCTGAACCGAGCCGCGCCGAAAAAGTCCAAGCCTTGACGTAACAACAACTCGTAGTGTCCGGCGTCTAGTACCTGATCGGAATATTTTAATCAATTCGGATTTCATCTCACGAATCGCACGATATAATGTTCTTCTAAAACAATTTCGAACCGAGTCCTTCGGCCATTTTTAATATACCGGTCAAATTAACTGTAATAATGATAATAATAATCGTGCGACATCGAAGGCGATAGTCTTAACGATGGTTTTTCCCTTATCGCTACTTCGTCAACAATTCATCGGCAATTACCTCGACGCGTATGTATTGCCGCCAGCGTTCTACGCTTCCTGCCGCGATGCCTTGCTTCGTCAGGGCAGAGTTGATGTCCTGCAAGGGAATGGCCCAGGGAACGTCGCGGAGGAGGACCGCCTGCCTGTAACGAGAGTCTTTCGCCGAGAATCGAGCCACCTGACTCAACGAAAATCGATTCGCTTCGATTAACTTAGACGAAAAGGAGAGAATGTGCGAAAAATTTCCGATTGCGTTTTCTAAAAGCAACCAGAGATTCAGCGGAGTTGTGCAAATAGAGAAAGCTGGTAGGAAAGCGGTCTATCACGGTATGAGGTAACGCTCATATTTATACTTGTCGTTTAGCCGTTTCGCGGTAAATCGATAACGTAATATGGTGTCAAACTCGTTTTGTACTTTCCAACGATATTTGTACCGTTGATTTCCATAGAGAAGCCACTTTAGTCCCATTCTCGAGTGCCCTCTTCGCACATAGACAACGAATGACACTCGTCATGTCGAGATCTGAGNTACTTTCCAACGATATTTGCACCGTTGATTTCCATAGAGAAGCCACTTTGGTCCCATTCTCGAGTGCCCTCTTCGCACATAGACAACGAATGACACTCGTCGTGTCGAGATCTGAGACGGATTAAAATAAACAGAGGAATGTACTTGTACTGGCCCTTCGAAAACACGTGCCAGATCTACGCGTTGCAACAACTTCTCGGCGTCGGCTTCGCGTGCGAACGCCGCGATCAAACCGCAAGGAGTTTCGGATACCAGCCAGGCCGCCAAGGGGTCGGACGCGCGGATCACCTCTTCCAAGTTCGAGCGCAACAGCTCGCCACCTGTACGCGAGCAAAAAGTCTCTCAAATCTACCGATAAGCGATGCAACCGATTGTTTATCACGATTGCGTAATTGTTGACCTGGTCGCATCGCGAGAGAAGACGCAAGCGAATTTAAGACGCGGGCTTTGGGTCTTACGCGCTTACGCAACCGTGGAGCTGAATAAATAGGCAATTTTCCACCTTGCATTCCGTGCACTTGGCCTTGAGGCCCGACGGCGCGCGAGATGTACAAAGAACACGTGAATTCTTCCTGACCGGAAGCACGACCGTTGCGGACGTCGTCCGACGAGGTGTTCGGCCTCGCGAGAACAATCTGCATGTTTAACGCCTCGGCCTTTTTATCCTCCTGCGGGGATTCCTCCTCCATCCTGTGCACGTCGTGCACCATCCAACGCACCCCTAAAATCAATGTTTCCCCACAAAATCGGCGAATACTCGGTTACCTTCGTTCTGTAATATTCTCGTCTAGACATCGTGATTGCAAGTCGTTTTGAAACTTTTCAAAGTTCAGCACCAGCTGTGCGAAAGTTTGCGATAGAACGCAAGGTTATAATCTCGTGTCTTTCGGTATGTCGAATGTTTGATAAAATCAGAGAAAATGGGAAAGGTAGATCAAGAGATTGAATCCAAATATTCGGCCGTCTGTCCACCGAATCGAAACACTCGTCCGAGCGTGATACACGCGTGGTTCGCGGTACGGTAAAAAAAAAACCAACGATTTGACATTCAAACTTTCACAACCGATGCTGGCACGCGTACCGATTTCCTTTTACTTGCGCGCACCGATTACCGTTTTTTAGCCACTTTATATGCATATTGTATGTCGGATATAACAGTGTATCGACGAATCACCTTAGACGTTTCTTCGGCTGGTCGTATCTTCGGAAAAGGAAGCCCGGGCCAGAGAAGACATGGCCCAATGCCATTAATCAGCCTCTTTCACGGTTACACACCGATTCTCTTTTTTCTAAACTATCGATGTATATTTATTATTGCCACGCATTCTAACCGACAATATATTGTCCTCGTAATCTGGAAAACATGTTGTCCATTCAACGTACCACGCATAGTACAATCGTGCAGCTATATTGTTAGACATTTTTAATTGCTAGCCGTTCCTGCAGACTTTTCCTTGGTAATTAACAAATTCGNGATTCTCTTTTTTCTAAACTATCGATGTATATTTATTATTGCCACGCATCCTAACCGACAATATATTGTCCTCGTAATCTGGAAAACATGTTGTTCATTCAACGTACCACGCATAGTACAATCGTGCAGCTATATTGTTAGACATTTTTAATTGCTAGGCGTTCCTTCAGACTTTTCCTTGGTAATTAACAAATTCGTTAGTAAGATAAAATCATGAAGTCGTTGTAGCCAGCGAGCTCGAGCACGCGTGGCTAGGAATGAAAAAAATATCCTGTTTCATATCTTTGCGCGTTCCGAATTGACTTTAACCGCGCGAGTGGGGGAGTTGTCAATGGTCGTCGGTGTCGGTACACGGTCCATTGTTAGCCGTCGAAACATCATCGCGGATCACGCCGAGTGTATGCGCACGTAGCGCGATTGTGTGGGCGTTCGTGTTTGTGATTAGTGATTATCGAACAAACGCCCAGCCAACCATCTGCCAGCAGACTGACGGCAGATTGCAGGCAGGTTCTGCCCTCTGTTGCAGAATCTAACGGCAGAATGCTGTTAGGTTGTGTCAGAATCTGAAGCTCATTTTGCTACAGGCCTTGCGTCAACTTCCTGCGGCACACTGGCGGCAGGTCCTGCCGGCAGGTCTGCCGTCAATCTGCAGTTTTCCTGCCCTCAGGCTTGGAAGCAGATCTGGCGACAGAATGAGTGCATAATGNGCATAGTACAATCGTGCAGCTATATTGTTAGACATTTTTAATTGCTAGGCGTTCCTTCAGACTTTTCCTTGGTAATTAACAAATTCGTTAGTAAGATAAAATCATGAAGTCGTTGTAGCCAGCGAGCTCGAGCACGCGTGGCTAGGAATGAAAAAAATATCCTGTTTCATATCTTTGCGCGTTCCGAATTGACTTTAACCGCGCGAGTGGGGGAGTTGTCAATGGTCGTCGGTGTCGGTACACGGTCCATTGTTAGCCGTCGAAACATCATCGCGGATCACGCCGAGTGTATATGCGCACGTAGCGCGATTGTGTGGGCGTTCGTGTTTGTGATTAGTGATTATCGAACAAACGTAGAAAAATGGCCGAAACACATAATCCACCGGTGTTTTCCCCAAAAACTCTGTACCAGCTAGGTGTATTGGCGACGTCGAACATGTTTCTGAGCCTGAGAGACTGCCTGTCCGACCTGCCCAACGACGTGCTTTTCGACATTTATTACCAGGTAAACATCGAGACGTCTCGTCGCCGTCGTACAACGTCTCGTAGCGTGATAGACGTACAGTTTTTTCTAACTTAACCGTGAACCTCTCACAAAGTCGTCCCTCGCGAACGTACAATTCGCACCTGCTCTTATCTCAGTGGATCATTGCCGTCTCACGGCACGATTGACACGCTCATGAAAATCACAACAATACGTCGTGACGACTGATCCGTCTGTATCTTTCCTCTGAAGATAAATTCGATATACCGAATAACGCACAATGGATGTGTGTTTCCGTTTGTTGTAGTTGTACAAAGAGAAAGAATTATTTTTACTGGCAGTCGACCTCGGAGATCCAAAAATTTTCTCACGTCTGTTGACGGTCACTAACCGAAGGACTCATCTACTACAATGTTTTCAGGTAATGCCTCGTTCGTGTAAAATGAAATGATTCATGTATATTACACTTTTATTGCTTTTCTAGGGCCTTATAGAAAATGGAATGCGGATCGAAATAGAGTTAAGCTGTAGTTATATATCGTGTTGTCTTGATAACGAAAATACTGCTGCGCAAGAGAAATTGATAGAGCTAGGTTTAAGACTCGGTAGGTTTCTCAGCGACGCTGGTCGGTACGTGAAAAGCGAAGAGGTATTGTTAGCGTGTAAAAACTTGTGTCTCAAAAATAATTCGACTTCAGATCAATGGTACAGAACGTTAGAATGTTACCGCAGGTAAGATCTGTTTATTAATTCGACGTTCACCTTGGTTAAAGTTCTGTTATTATCGGCGCATAAAAATTCAGGTTGTTGCACGTCCAAACGACGTACTGCATATTTTTGCAAGCAGCGGAAACGCATCAACTTGCGCTAGAAGTGATAGAACGATTAAAAGAGACAGGTGATTACAATTTCGCCGCTATATATTCCGAATTTAGTAATTTCTTCTTCATGAAAAATGAATACGACGAGGCATACAGGTACACGCGGCTCGAATCATTTCTCGAACGAAATTATCATGTTGTCATTTACTTAATGTTGCTTAATGTTCAGATGGAGTATAGAAGCACTGAAACAGCTGAAACCCGCGCTGTCTGCACGTATCACCGTCGACGTTTTAAGACAAGCGGCGATATCGTGCGCACTGAAACGCGAGTTTCAAAGAGCCGGTCTGTTGATCAGGCAAGCCGTATACCTCGCTAAGGCAGTATTTGGTGTAGACCATCCCGTGTACAGTAATGTCCTTGTAGATTATGGATTTTATTTGTTGAATTTTGACAACATCGTCAACAGCATAAAACTTTATAAGGTTCGTGTACAGATTCCAACTGAGTTGATACTGTTCGTTCATCATATTGATTATTTATTAACTTATTTACGTATTTTCAGGATGCGTTAGCTATTAGAACGGAAATATTTGGCGACATGAACCTGCATGTCGCATTGGCACACGAGGGTTTAGCTTATGCTCTTTATGTGTACGAATATAGGTCCGGTGTCTTTTCTCAAGCGAAGTAAGTGATTCCCTATAATGCGTCGCTTCTGAAGATGTCAGAAAGTCATACAATTTTATTTCACTTTGAATAAACAGAGTTCACATTGAGAAAGCGATAAATATAATGTTACAACTTTTAAATGGACATCATTTGTTGTTAGCGAGCGCCAAACGAATAAATGCATTAATCCTTGAAGAACTAGCGTTAGGTAGTACGACCTCGTCGAAACAGAACCTACTGTTCAAGGCAGAATACCTTCATTTGTTCGCTTTGAATTTGGCTAAAGATGCGTTCGGCGAAAGAAATGTACAAACAGCAAAGCAGTACGGAAACTTGGGGCGCGTGTATCAGAGCATGGGGGAATGTAAGGTACACAGTCCACGTGAATACAGTGTCCGATCGTTCGTCAGCGTCAGTCCACAACGTTACTTTGATGTTTCAAATGTTCATTTCAGAAAGCTGAATCAATGCACCTCAAAGCTATAAGAATCAAAGAAGAATTATTAGGATCAGACGATTATGAAGTTGGTTTGAGCGTAGGTCACTTGGCTTCGCTCTATAATTATCACATGAACCGATACAGAGATGCAGAAAAACTTTATAACAGGAGTATACAGATCTGTAAGTCTCACAGTGGAATTATGTTATTCGTCTTTTAACGAAATATTTAACTCGTCAGATTTGAAATGGTTCGGTGAAAGCTACAGCGGCCTTGAATACGACTATCACGGTCTCTTGAACGTTTACACAAAATTGAACGAGTATGACAAAGTTCACGAGTACGAAGCAATATTTAACAAGTGGAGGTTGTTGAGGAACAAGCATTTAGAATCGGAGGAGCCGACTATCGATCCTAAAAGATTGCCACAACCGATCAAAGAAGTAATCGAGAGATTTTTTTCTATGTAATATACGTGTACATTAATTTTTATCGATCACTGTCTCGCCGACTTTACTTACAATTGATTTCCATTTCTTCGTCGAGGGGACTCGGGCCAAACGAATTACGTTATTCAGTACAGCAATAAGGTACTGATCATCTGTGCTTTGGCTGTAAACCTTTTTTAGAACGTGGTCACATGAATTTTCTCATGTCTCTCCTTCGTACCTCACCATTTTGTATGTATTAATTACATTTCCAACTAGTTTTAGCAAGAAATCGGTAACGATTAAGCTGAATGTCTCAATGTGAAGAGTTGTTGCCAGGTACTGAACGATCTATTACATAGACAAATCTAGTGGTATCAAACATGTGATATAGTTACTTTCTACTGAATACGTTGTTCCTGTACAAACATTTTAATAAATGTCAGATCAAAATGAAGTTTAAAAGACGGTGTCAACGGATCGTGTACAGAAATTATATATCGGAAATAAATAAAAAATGAATCTCCCCTTTTTTTCTCGATGCCAGGGATCAAAGACTAATGGTAATCAATCAAATTGATATGTTACTGTACGAGGCTCATTTTAATAATGTAAATAACGAGATAGTAGATAAATATTCGTAATTTTCGAATAACTCACGTACATTCAAAAGCTTTAATCTTTTAAATTACAATAAACATTAAGTAGTACATAATTTGTATTTACACGATATTTATTTTATCACTCCAGTTGTCAGGTAATAGGAATCATATCTATTTAGCTCCCTCTCGTACTAATAGCGTCTCTACTTCTTCCTAAAAGTGATCGTCATACATTTTTCGATCAAAGTTAGCTCCCCAGTGTCCGCTCACAATTTATCGACGTGACCAAATTACCAAATTGATATTGCACATCTCGTTGGACTGATCTCTTTAGAATATTTAGTCGGGTGTGTGTGGTGGTTCTTGGCTAAAATAAGGTGCTGTGTCTTGCACCAATAAAGTATGGCAAACATCACAGACTCTGGATGGTCTTTGTTTCGGTCCACTTTTCACAACGTGTGAGAGGCAAGACTGACAAAATATATGGCCACAATGACGACAGTGTACCTGCACAAAGACAGTTTTGCATCAAAGCACAGATCATAAATCTGACCCCCTCTCTCTCTCTCAGTGAAATTCTACGCTAGTCACCTTCTTCCTCGTAACTGTAAAAGCAGTGTGACAACTGGGACATTCTTCTACATCCTCCTCGTGTTGCCATCTGACTTCACTACCAGCTTGTCTGATTCTTTCCAGTTGCACCTAGAAATTGATCGTAGCATTAAAATTGACGTACTTCTCGCTCGACATTACTCATTTCCTTTGCCAACCATACCTGTAACGATTGCGACAACCTCACAAAGTCTTTCTGGACTGCTTCACTGGTATCCAGTTCTTGTTGAAGACTCGTGACTCTTTGTCGCAATTCGGCCACCTTTAACTCGGCCTCTTTATTTTCTTTCAAAACGACGTCCAACTGCTTCTCCAAACGTTCGAGCTTCTCTTCTCTTTCGGCGAGAGTTCGATGATCTCTGACGTATTTGTCCAACTGTGTTCTATAAAATATCAACATTACGTCCAAGAAATTTACGAAAATACTCAGATATCGTGAAATTACACTGTATTACCCTAAGCCGCTAATTTCGTTTTTCAACTCCAGTATCTCTTGTTCCTTTACTCTATTTTCCTGTTCCATTTGTTCGTGGAGCAAGGTCACTTCGTATCGTAAAATCACTTCCTTCTCCTGCGCGACCTCCTGTGCGACTTTAGCAGTGATCAAATCTTCTCGCATTTTCAAAAGGCTGACGTGCAATTCCTCGACATTGTTCGGCATATTGATACNCTGACGTATTTGTCCAACTGTGTTCTATAAAATATCAACATTACGTCCAGGAAATTTACGAAAATACTCGGACATCGTGAAATTACACTGTATTACCCTAAGCCGCTAATTTCGTTTTTCAACTCCAGTATCTCTTGCTCCTTTACTCTATTTTCCTGTTCCATTTGTTCATGGAGCAAGGTCACTTCGTATCGTAAAATCACTTCCTTCTCCTGCGCGACCTCCTGTGCGACTTTAGCAGTGATCAAATCTTCTCGCATTTTCAAAAGGCTGACGTGCAATTCCTCGACATTGTTCGGCATATTGATACTCTCGCTCTGCAGCTGCTGGGAATGCTTGCTATGTTTACCGACGAGATTTTCATTTTCCTTTTGCAGTCTGCAAAGAGTCGACTAGATTTTCAATAAAATTTTGTCAAGAATACAAAGGGAGCTGCATAGGTCACAATGAAAACGGAATGAACGTCGAAACCGAATCAAGGGTATTACTGAAAATGTTCTTACGCTATGAGATGTCTTTGTACTTCTTCCCGGCGTCGCGTTAATTTAACGAGTTCGTCTTTCGCCGTCCTCTGTACCAGCTCGAAAGATCTTTTCAATTCGGTCAAAGTTTGTTGCAACGTTTGCGAGGTAGCTGTCAACTCTGCGACTTTGATTTTATGCTCCTCCTTCTTCTCATTCCACTTCTCTTCCATTTCTTTACGAAACTCCACTTCCTTGGCCAAGTCTTCCTTCTGCACTTGCAGCATACGTTCAGAGTCCAACAACTGTTTCTCCAAATCTTTAGCAGTCGCCTGCATTTTGACTAACTGCGCTTCGTAATTCGCGCACATATCACAAGCCGGCTCGGACGAGCCTGGTTCTTGCTGTCTCCTCTGTAGCTGAGCTTCCTTACACTTTTGCAATTCGTCGTCAGTCGCCCTCAGTTTTTCTTTCAAAGCTTTGATTTCTTCTTCCAGCGGAACTACTAACGATCGTAAGACTTCCGCGTCTTCCTGGGCCTGCAAACCAAGATTCTCTAGTGTTCGCACGACTACGCGAGACTCGTAAGGAAAGAAAAAAACCAAGCGATAAAATAAAACACCTCGCAATGATGTTTTCGAATGATTAATGAACACTTTCTGAAATGCAGTGCCACTCTATAAATTCATTGCAGAAGAGTTCAAAAATCACATACTGTTTTGCTTACGTACATATCTTTTTACCTTCCTCATGCTTTCCTCGAGATTGTCAGGGCCTAAAGACAGGGCGTCTGCACCTAGTTGGGAAACTACTTTTCGAGCTATCGTTTTTGTAACAGTGGAGAGAGATATCTGTGGGCCATCTAAAGGTGGATCTTTTGGCAACTGCGATTTCAACAGTACGTTTTCTTCTTGCAACTTCGAGAGAGTCATCTTTAATTTAGCTAATTCCGAGTCCAACTGTTTGCGTGAACATGAAGATTCTTCCACGGTTTCGTGTATAACCCTCTGTAAGGAGGCTATCTCTTCCTGTGCTCTCCTCTTTTCAATAATCATATCATTTTGGATTTTCAAGTCTGCGACGACCAACTGACTCTTTGCCTCGTCCAGTTCGTTTTTCAATTTGGCATTCTCTTTTTGTAAATTTGTGTTATCTTGTAACCTCCTCTTTAACTCTTCTGCAAATAAAATGTTCGTATACTAAAGTATGATCAAACCGGTTCCTCTTCCAATCGTTATGGTCGTTAATACGGGCTAAGTTTACCTTCTTTTTGGAGAAACAATTCCTTCATCTTGGCTCTTTGCACATTGAATTCCTCTCGCATTTTAACATTTTCTGATTCCAACCTGTTTATCTTCTCCTGTAGATCCTCTAAAGAACAGTTGGTAAAATTCGAAAAATAACGTTCTAATGCTGATAATGATCGCGCTTACGAAGAACGGAATAATTACTGTTTACAAAAACAAGATCTGATCTTGAGTCGACCGGAGTTAACCAAAGTGAGGACGAATAATACGATGTGAAGGGAAAAAAATTGATGAAAGCGTTATTAGATGCAACGTACCGCTCCCGTTCATGTTGATCGTTTTATCCTCGGTATGGTTCTCCATCGTTCGATGATTTCGCGTGACTAAACTGAATTTTGTTAGGGTGGGTCACTGTCTTTCGTACAAGACAGAGAAATGTACCTCGCAACTCCTCTCGGCCGTTCCTTTCGGTGACATTATGGCACGTGTGCTAGGAGCAGTTCTTACATTTCACCAACATTCATTCTACGGATGAGACAAGAATCACGGATACGGCCACGCAAAACAAAATCCCTCGTTCGCCGAAACGGACAAAATCAACCTGAATCAACCTCAACAATTTAGCGGTATCTACTCGGAGCGCAGCGGTACACATTTATCAGCAATCAGCACTTCCTCATCAATCAGTGTATCGATATTTTGAACGGTGTACAATCGATAATCGAGTGCTCGGAATCGATCTACTTGACTCTCGCTACTTCAAAAATGTACGCGGCACCGTTACAATTTACCGTAGATCAATAATATTTTCGATCGTTACACGTTGACGTAGCACAACGTCAACGTCTGTTCCTTTAAGATTTGATTTAATTACATAATGGAGACCAAAAGGCGTTGTATTCCATGTTATATAAAATACAATCTAATTACGCGGCATTCGGCAGATGTACCTACATTTTCAGTACCTACATTACGTCGAATCTAGTCAATAAAAATTATTTTTTAATCATCGTCATACGACTTATGTCAGTAGATGGAATTGTACCAGTCTAATCGTCGCCATATGACTTGCATCTACAGTAGAAAGAATTGATTTTTATTTTATACATATACATACATATAATAACATATATTATATTTATGCATTAGGAACCTGAAGTTAGTCTTTTTAAAGTTTTAGATTTCAGTAGAACGTGAACAAAAGATTAACGTACGAGCGGAATCGCGGAATGCANCAGATGTACCTACATTTTCAGTACCTACATTACGTCGAATCTAGTCAATGAAAATTATTTTTTAATCATCGTCATACGACTTATGTCAGTAGATGGAATTGTACCAGTCTAATCGTCGCCATACGACTTGCATCTGCAGTAGAAAGAATTGATTTTTATTTTATACATATACATACATATAATAACATATATTATATTTATGCATTAGGAACCTGAAGTTAGTCTTTTTAAAGTTTTAGATTTCAGTAGAACGTGAACAAAAGATTAACGTACGAGCGGAATCGCGGAATGCATGCGTACGTATAAATAAATGTATATTCATTTCTTACTGTTCCTCCGGAAAGAACAACGGATAAACAGTTAAAATATTTGTTAGATGATTTCATTGAATAGTCACACAATTCAATTCTATCCTATTTCTCAGTCTTATCAGCACGGGCAAAATAATATTTACCGTTGAATTTTAAATGTTTCCTATCAATGTTCATCTCTCCCCTCCTTTCTAAACGAGCATGTCATGATTCACGTTATTATACTTATTACGTTTCGAAAACTGAACAAAAGGATCCGGCATGAAGGCATGAAGATCGATCGACGAGGAAACGTTATTGTTTTCCAAACGATCGTGAGTTCTCGGTAGAAACGGTAGATCCGATACAACAAAGATAAAGTGGACGTAACGCGCGCGTTATCATTATCAGGAATTGTGTGTTAATGTTTACTGACGCTCCGTAATTCACACACAGTCATGATCGAGCGAGGAAAAAGTTAAATACCTCTATGGTTAAAACAGTTTCTGGGTGGAGAAACCATGATGGGAGAAACGTTCGTGAAACGTTAGCCTTGAAGTCACTTTCAATTACATTACGAGTCGAGTGATCCTTCAATGAATTGCGTTCTGTGATCGGTTCCGTCGGCCTGCACATGACATCGAATCGCTCGTGATGGAGATGTTTCCGTACTCGACGATCGGTCAACAATTTGGAGTCATTGAAAATTTCTGATTCATGCCGAAAATCTTCGATCTAGCATGGCTATGCAGTTTCGTTGACCAAATCTGGATGGCCGATTCCTTCGAGAGGTAAGGTCGCCATGTCGGCTTTTCTATCAATGTGCGCAATTATAACTGCGACCAGAGAATTGCATCGACAATAACAGTTCTCTCTGTCGGCTAGTCATCGCCGCGTAATACGTTACATACTTATTAACTCCTCGATACGCTGTTGCAAACCGCGTTATGCTTCGCCGATAGATCGCTCGTTTCTTTTATTTACCATATAGACTTACCGATAAAGTGCGGTTAGTCATTGTATCTTCTATTTATATTTCCATTTGGCAATAAACAATATTCAATTCGCGTTTACTAGGGATACTGACAACGTTACTGCTGTTTTAGAACTGACGTTATTGAGTTACAACATGAGTACGTCGTCGAGGGAATGTAAATTGGAAGCAACCGGTCCGGCTATAATGCAGAGTCTGGATAGTATGCGTATTTATGATATGGACGATCTCTGCCATGATATTGTCTCCTCAGATGGGAACTTAAGAAATAGAGTAGATATGAAACATCAGTGCAACAAGTCGGAAAGTTTCTTATTGATAGACGGGCAGGAGCATCTCAAGGTTTTGAGTGCTGAACAGTTTGTGCAAAAATTGAATTATAAAAATAAAAACCTTAAAGTAAAAGTAGTGTCAATTTTTGGAATCACTGGAGATGGGAAGAGTCACACCTTGAATAAGACGTTCTTCGAAGGACAGCAAGTGTTTAAGACATCGAACGATCAAAATTCATGTACGTTAGGTGTCTGGGCTGCCCTCGATCCTGTTCTTAATGTGATATGTCTGGATACAGAAGGCTTATTAGGTATGACCTTCGTTTTTATATACTCTTCTGTATCATAGAGATTTCTCTTACATTTAGTACATTTATTATGTACCAGGTGTTACCTCATATAAAAATGAACGAATACAATTGTTGCTCAAAGTTCTCGCCGTGTCTGATGTTGTTATATACAGGACGCAATCCGAGAAATTAAGTAGAGATTTATTCACGTTTCTCGGCACTGCTTCGAGAGCGTACAGCCACCATTTTCAAGCTGCTCTGCAAGCAGTGGGACAAAGAGAAGGAGTTCAAGGCTCCTTGAGCTCCCTGGGACCAAGCGTTATAGTATTACACGAGACTAGATACATCAAACCTCTGACCAACAGTACATATCGTCACATTCTCAGATTAACAGTAATTTCAAAGAAAAATTCCATCTGTAAATAGAAACGCATTCTTTCCATAACGAATGTATTCTCCTCCTGTTGCAGATGGTCTAGAGAACGCGGAAGACGTGCTCAGAGCACGATTCGCTCAAATGAAATTTGAAACGGAAGCATTTAGCTCTATAAAATACGTCGGCATACAGATGCAAAATTCTGCGACTAACTACGAACTTTTACGGACCGCTGTTAAAAAAGAATTGTACAATAACAATATACGATCTCCTAGGAAGCCGCATGTAGTATACAATACGTTGAAAGTTCTAAATGAGACGTTTCTCGGGGAGCTGGACAACGTCTCCAACGTATTGTTTCCCGATCAGTACTTTACCTGTCCTGCCAAATGTCTCAGCTGTGGATCCAGGTGCTGCAACAGCATGGGACATCTAGAGGGTAAACCACATAGTAGCAATAGCAAGTTAGTCGAAATTCCATTAACGATTTACGATACCGCACGTTTTATAAATTTAATTTGAAATGTACACATTTTATTAGTTGCCGATATCAGAATCAGTATGAAAACGTAACGTATATGTGTAAAAAATGTTATAACTATGGAAACGAAGTACAAATGAGACGCGTTCAAAATCAGAATGACAATAGTTGGTATGGTTTCGTCAAGTACGCGTGGTCAGGAGATGTGATCGAGTGTCCGCGTTGCGGAGAGATAAGTCGTCAGTATTGGTATGGTAACAAAGAGCCTGAAGATTTCGGCGTTCGCATGGAGATCACGCACGTGTGGAGTACGGTACGCTGACGCGTCCTCCGCGAGTACGAAATCAAGGCAGTCACAAATGAAATGGTGTACCTTTTTCAGGCAAATAACGAGGCGACGGCGGAGAGCAATACGGCGCAAAGGGTAATTGACGGTGTATCGTATATTACCGAGGCTGTGACCAATGTTTCTTTGCAACCGACGAGAGTAGTTTCAGCTTGGGTCGCGGACAAGGTCGCTCCGTCTTATTGGAGACCGAACAACGAAATAAAGCACTGTCACAAATGTAAAACGCCGTTCGGATTGATTGACACGAAACACCACTGCCGAGCGTGTGGCGAAGGTTTCTGTGGGCGGTGTTCGTCCAAGACCAAATGCGTCCCATGTAGAAATTGGCATACACCTGTACGAGTTTGTGATACCTGTTACGACAAGAACGAGCCAACCGAGTCTTCGGAAGACGTTAATGCCAGAAAGGTATCTGAACAAGTAATGTCTACTCTCAGCGCAGTTGGTACCGTTTTGAACTACTCGAAATGTAAGATGCCGTGTATATCTATGAATATATTTAATAGCACTAGTATTCGATATTAACATTGGGATTTCTGTTTTGTGTCTAGCGCTCATTAAAGATACGGTTCGACCATCTTACTGGATCCCCGACTCGGAGATCGTCAATTGCCACGTGTGCAACCAAAACTTTTCAATATCGGTTCCTCTACACCATTGCAGAAACTGTGGACACGGTGTATGCCATAACTGTTCACTAAGTCGAAAGCCTGTACCGCACAGAGGCTGGGACCAACCGGTTCGCGTGTGCGATTCATGCATAACCCACGTCGCATAAGAAACGTNAATACGGCGCAAAGGGTAATTGACGGTGTATCGTATATTACCGAGGCTGTGACCAATGTTTCTTTGCAACCGACAAGAGTAGTTTCAGCTTGGGTCGCGGACAAGGTCGCTCCGTCTTATTGGAGACCGAACAACGAAATAAAGCACTGTCACAAATGTAAAACGCCGTTCGGATTGATCGACACGAAACACCACTGCCGAGCGTGTGGCGAAGGTTTCTGTGGGCGGTGTTCGTCCAAGACCAAATGCGTCCCGTGTAGAAATTGGCATACACCTGTACGAGTTTGTGATACCTGTTACGACAAGAACGAGCCAACCGAGTCTTCGGAAGACGTTAATGCCAGAAAGGTATCTGAACAAGTAATGTCTACTCTCAGCGCAGTTGGTACCGTTTTGAACTACTCGAAATGTAAGATGCCGTGTATATCTATGAATATATTTAATAGCACTAGTATTCGATATTAACATTGGGATTTCTGTTTCGTGTCTAGCGCTCATTAAAGATACGGTTCGACCGTCTTACTGGATCCCCGACTCGGAGATCGTCAGTTGCCACGTGTGCAACCAAAACTTTTCAATATCGGTTCCTCTACACCATTGCAGAAACTGTGGACACGGTGTATGCCATAACTGTTCACTAAGTCGAAAGCCTGTACCGCACAGAGGCTGGGACGAACCGGTTCGCGTGTGCGATTCATGCATAACCCACGTCGCATAAGAAACGTATCGGACAGTCTTGACAAAGATCTTTTTGCCTAACACGTATTACCGAATTAGACACTTGGACGATTTAGAAAATGCTTCTCAGTTTTTGTACAAACTACTTTGTACATTCGTACTCATGATGTTTGTGTAATTCCTATTCGAAATATCGAAATTCTCTGCTACCGATACAAACTGAAACTATGATTCATTCGTGTAAAAAGCTTTCCCTGTGAAGAGTGCCATGAGTATACCTACGTTTCCTATGAAAAGACGTTGCAGACGGTAATCGACGGAGGAACAGTGAATACACATACGATTAAGGAGTGAAAATTATAATGTCATAGTAATGTTGTAGTACGTGGTGCAGTATATCATAGCGTTATATTATGTGTAAAGTTAAGAAACGACTTGCTAATCAGCATCACATTCTATCGAGCTGTGACTGTTTCTGAATTCCAAAAAAGCATTTATTATTTTATTATAGTACTCAGTGTTTGTCGTATTTTCTAATCTAAGAAATGAAACTTCGTCAAAGTAAGGAATGCTGTAACAAGTATGAAAAAAGAATAAACGATAAATTGTCGAGACGTTTAAATGAAATATCTGTTAATCTTAGCCCTGCTCCTGCGGTGCGAAATATTTGTAGTCGTCGCGCCACGATTCAATTTTCACGGGTGCGAATTAAAATATGCGATTAATCGATGTTCGAGATACGATATGTGTGCTTTACGGTAACCACGTGATGACGTCAAAATATGGCGTCTCAATCAGCTGGGTGTTGTGCAGAGTGTGCTTGAGATGCTCGTCTTTAGAAAATCAACGAAGACTGCCGTCTGTCTACTCGAATACGTGAGTTCTTTCGAAAACCCTGTACTACCCGATTCGACACGTTCGCTGATCGATTATAAAATTTACGTGTATAACGACAGGTTACAAACGGCACGGTAAAAAACAGGAAGACGCAAAACGCTGTTTCATTTCTTAAATCGTACCCGTTCAGTTTTGATCACGGTGCTTCGAGAGAATTGAGAACACGCTCGGCCCGTTCAGCGAAACGATTATTAATTCATGAAGTCGCGTGAAAAGTATTCGATTCCGTTTAAATTTAACGCACCGAGAGATGACGCGTATGTAAAAATACTTAAAATATGGTCGGTGGAAGAGCTTCGTTAACGCGTTCGAATTTGGCCCTCGTAACGCGTTTTATCGTTTTCTCATAGTGTTCTCGAACGTTATGCAAGTTCTCTAGACGAAACGCGATGTACACGGTGTGCGAGCAGATGCCGAGGCCATTTTCATGTTTGCTCCAGTTTCGTAATCATTATCAACTCCATATTTGAATTCAACAAGTAATGCAGTGGCATGTTTCTCTGGTTCCCGAATTTCTGCCGTCTCTTCGCGTGTTCAGGTCTTTTTGACGATCCATTCGTGTTCGTTGCAACGCTCCTTAACGCGCGATGATACAGGAAGATCGTAAGTGCGAAGTGTATTTTCTCAAAACGTGACACGTCTGTGAAAATTTTGTTTATCGCGTGATCCACGTACATGTCTACTGGTCGATTTTCTCTGGACGTCTTTTCGTACTGTCCGCTGTTTAAAGGGAATCGCGGATTTCGGCAAACTGCACGCGAAACTGGTTTGGCTACAACTGCTCGTTGATAAGGGCGAAAGAAACGTGTTGAGGAATGGACTACAGCGAGTAGACGCCATTTTTTCGAAAAAGATTTAAAAGTACATTATCGATGCAAAAAATTTTATGAAACGACGCGCGTAAGAAACAGTTGAAAATCTATCGATCACTCGAAACAGCGGAGTGAAAGGTGTCGAGAGATTCATCGATTTCTATAAAGTTTATTTTCTACCGCAATGTGTTCTCAATGTTACGGCCATTTTGTCGCTTATTAGTGGATAAACAAATGACGATGTTGGTGTGTACTTTGGTTTCGAGGCTAGAGGCGCGTCACATGCGCGGAAATTCAATTTTGCTGCCTACGCATCCCTTTTGTAATTATAGTAGGATTCCTATATGACACCAAAAATAGAAAACGAACCGATACTCGTCTTCAATTAAAACGAAGCCTTTATGGTATTCTTCCCGCGGTTTTACGTTCACTTCGTAATAGTAAATAGCCGATGTTCTCGCGTCCAAAACTTTCGTTGCACTTGCTCCAGATCGAATTTTGCACCGCGGTTCTATGCGTAACTATTATTCTTGTACTTACGTTCATTAGATTTCGCAACAACAACGTACACTTGTTTCATGAACATTGTTTTCGTTACTCTTCATTTTTCAATTTTAACGATTAGTAAAACAAGGACTCGTTCGTTTCACGAGAATGGCATCAGTTTCATAATTATGTCTGTCATTCATTCATAATAATGACTGTCGTTCCCGTCGTTCGCGAAATGATTTTTATTTAATCGAACATTGGAAAATGCCGACGAAGATCACGAGAAGAATGTAATTTTTTTTTTACTTTGCAGTGACGAAGAAAGTTCTTGACGCAATATGCCACCAGATAGACCTGATGCAACGGACGTCGAAATAGGATTAAACAACGCGCAAGTTTTCAATTTTAGAGAAACAGTATACACAATGAAGGAAAAAGAGAAAGAAAATACGAGTAGTTATATAGAGGGAAATTCGACCGACGACCTTTCCATGTCCGAAAAATTAATTGAAAAAAATAGCCAGTCAGACGACGATCTGACATCTTTGAGTTGGCTTCATCAGCAGAATTTGCTGAAGGGTTTGGACATTTCGAATCCCAAAGCGATGAAAAACCAAAATGTTATAAACAACAACGTGTGCGACGACATGGCAGATTTTTCCGAAAACACTAATTCCGTGTCGAGCTTAGACGATGGTTATTGTCCAGGTAACTAGCCTCCTTCTCGATCAATTATTTAAACTCTAATCCAATGTCATTTCCGTCATTTTTTTTATTATCGCAGCAGATAATAACGTCAAGACAAACGATACGGCGTCGCATGGTAATAGTCAAAACTATCAGCATTCGAATAAAAATGGTCAAAAATCAATACAAATCTTTCAGGAGTCGGTAAAAAATCATTACAATACGTCACAGAACAGTCAGGCGAAGATATCTTTGAACAACAATAATCTGCCAGTCTTGAATCGCAATAAACACCCAAGTCATGTACCATACGATCCTCATTTGCATAGAAACAGTAAACCACCGTATTCATTCTCTTGTTTAATTTTCATGGCTATTGAGGATAGCCCTGTAAAAGCTCTCCCGGTCAAGGAAGTGTACGCTTGGATTTTGGATCACTTTCCGTATTTTAGGAACGCTCCGACCGGATGGAAAAATTCTGTTAGACATAACTTAAGCCTGAACAAGTGTTTCCGTAAAGTAGAGAAGGCGTCGGTAAGTTTCACGTTTGTCGCGGTACGATCGATCGAGAAAGATCGTGTCCCGTTTTAGGATCAAAATTTTAGTGAAAATTCCTTCCGTTTTCTAGACTTTGGGCAAGGGTTCGTTGTGGATGGTAGATGCCCAATATCGTCCGAACCTGATACAAGCGTTGGCCCGTGCCCCTTTCCCTTTTCCCACTACTCAAACTCTCTCTCCGCCCGAGATGCAGCAAAACAAGAGCACCAGTACGCGCCTTCCAGATCCTGTATTGTTTCCATACCTCTCCAAAAGACTGGCGTCGAGTAACATTACCGAAAACACGGACACTGAAGTAGACAGCGACGTCGACGCCGCCGCGGCTGCTATGCTTTCTTTTAAACACGGACCTATTATTTTAAATCACAATAAAGGCAAAGTATCTCCTCGTAAGCCGATCGCGATTCGACTTGTGAACGGAATATTTATTGTCGTATCGCATTTTCACGCAGATCGCAAGAAGAAAGTACCGGAATCCGACCTGATGGTTCCCGTGATTACTAGAAGTTCCAGCGAGGACCATACTTACAGTTGTGTTACCTCGGTGAGGCAAGAAAGGTAAGAGTGTCACGACGATTTTCCGAATCTCTTCTGAAATTCGTTCCCGTGCATCACGAAAATCCCTTGTTTATCCCTGAAGCAAATATTCAAAGAGGGAAGCGAACGTCGACTCCGACGAGCAACGGAAGATAGCGGAGGGTGCGGACGCGCTTCTGAACTTGGCGGGTGTCACCACGCCGCCGAATCAGACTAAGACACATCACATAATACAAGGTATTAGTTCAACGCCAAAGTCTGAAGGTACGTCGAAGGTGAAGAAACGTTCCGCGCCCAGCGATTACTCGAGCCCGCCCGAGAAAAGGCGTAAGCATTGGCCAAAGTGGAGCGAGGGGAAACGGTATTTAAAGCAAATTATATAAGACAGAGTCTTGGTTTTACGTTTGTAGCATGGCGAACTTCCTATTTTTCTTTTTGTACATTCAATTTGGCGAAATTCTATCACTAGTATATATCGGTTTTCGAAGCAACAACTTCAAATTTTACATCGCTGACAATGAATATATCGTCTTTCGATTAAGACTAATGTTAGTAAAAGATTTGCATCGAAGTTATCTCCATTCTTAGGGACGTAAGACGAAAGAGTGAGAAAAATGCAATATATTCTGCCGGGTTGAAAACAGGGGGAAAAACTTTATCAGGTGCAGTGAACGGAAGAAGGAGAGTAGAATTATGGGGGGGGGGGGG
>SMSR01012099.1:121188-179341 GCA_019453355.1 Ceratina japonica
GGGGGGGGGGGGGGGGGGGGGGGGGGGGGGGGGGGGGGGGGGGGGGGGGGGGGGGGGGGGGGGGGGGGGGGTAAGCCGTCGAGGAGGACAAAGTGAAGGAAAAAAAAAATTGGCGGTCGCTCAGGGTTTAGAACTCGCTATATGCCAAAATAAATTCATTAGCAGTAAGCAACAAGCAATAATAGATGGATAGTGTAAGTAAAGAGGAAGAATTACTTTCCTGAACATGTTATTGACGCGTGGACGCGATTAGTTCACGGAACGTCGATGAACGCGAGACACTGTCGCGTACTAAAACTGAAGTAAAGATAAACTTTTTAGACCTATTGTGACAATTATACATATTAATTCATAGAGAGTTCAATTAATGATAATAGAGTTCTATATTAGATTCTTTTGTAGATATGTATAGGAATATAATTAATATCTATTGTATATTCTATAGAGAAATTGATAATATATTTAAAAAGATTATATATATATATATATATATGTATATACGTATGTATATTCATACACGTATACCTACACGCGCTCATTCACTCACACCACGAAATACACCTGGTCACGTACGCAGCTGTACGCGTGTAAATTGCGTGCCGCAGAAACTATCGATAACTAAAAAGAACTCTATGAAAAATCGAGACACAGTATATTAAGGATTTGAAATGAAAGAATATCGTCATTTCATGCCTTTTTCTACTCTCTTCGTGGCTTTTGAGATGACTTTGAACAGTGCTGTACATACGTAGACCCTTCGATGTGTATAGAGACCAGTTTTGAAAAATTGTGTTGAAACATTAATAAGTATATCGTGACGCAAGTTAATATATGTACATTGATCGGGAAGAATTTGTAAAGATATAGGAGAGAGGAGCGTCATCCTATTTTTATAGAAAAATAAAATAAAAAACCAATTTATATATATATGTAATATAAAAAGATGTTGTGAATACCTGATAAATATGTATGTAACGGTAAAAGATATCAAATATTGATAAACTGGTCTCGTAGACATTGGCCGTAGTTCTATATAGAGAGAACGTATATTTTTACAGGGCACTGCCCGCGTGATAAAAGCTCTTCCTAATAATTGCTAAAAAAAAAAGTAAGGAGAAAGAGAAAGAAATATAGTTCATTAGCTTAAATCATTTACTAATCGTATCTTGTGTGACACTACAAATGCAGCATGGTAGCGCAGCCTCGGCAAAATATGCCATATATCGTAAAATTTTATTCGCAAGGGGAAGCGAGATGCATAATCATGATTTCGAGCAGTGAGGCAGAGCTCGCGACGAAAGCTCGGTCACCAATTTCTAAACGCGACGAATCTTTCGATCGGAGACGCTTCTAGTCTTACGATTCTACTGATGTAAAAAGGGGGACGGCATCGGTCGTTAGGTCGATAATGTTTATTAAGCGTTATAGTTGCGATTAAAGATAAATCGTTACCTGCAACGTACTTGTGTGTTACTGCTGGCTCAGATACATTTCAAGCGTGAAACTCATTGTCGTCGCTCCTCGAGGAGGTGCAGTTTAGTTTAACTTATTGATGTACTATATTGTCCACGGTTTACTATTTAATTATTTTCTCGAAGATTTTAGTCAAGTACGGACCGTTGCACTCGAAAAAACTATGCCAACACTGTATGAAATCTTTAGGTGTTATCGATGTAAAAGAGAAAAAGGACGTAGTCGAAGCGAAGACGATCGAATACGCGGTGAACGTAAGAGGGTATAAAAAATCTGCAAGGCGCGCTGCCAAAATGTTTTATGTGATTGTAGCTGAGCAGCTGCAAAGGGAGAATAGAATCCGAGAAATAAATGGGTGGGAGGAAGAATGCCATGTTTATACGCGATCGAGTAAAACATTTCAGTTTTTTTTAAGAAAACGTATACAGTTTATGCAAATGTAAAAATGATTCTATTTAGCACGTACGTATTTGTAATATACGTATTATATATATATGTAAATTATGCTTCGAGCAACGTGTTCAGCGACGGGCACTCCTTTTTTCGAAATTTGTATATGCAAGACCAGTTCTTTTGTAGACTTTACGTTTTCTATTGTCTGTGATATTATTGCAAAAGTGAACACACATTGTTGCTGTTGTTGTTTAATTATATTTTGGTAAAACAAAGATTTTAGAGCTTTATAAGTTTTATCGTTTAGAAGGGGAGAGAGAAAGAGAGAGAAAGAGATAAAGTGTTGCCGACACTTCTCTGATATTATATTAATAATTGGCATTCTTGCTGACACCTGAACATTCTGATGTAGATAGGAAAACTGGCATCTTTAAATTAGCAATATATATATGATAAATATATTATATATATATATATTGAAAGTAATATCACAGTTTTTACTATTTATTGAAATTTTTAGTCTAGCTTATGTTCGCTACGACTGAAGATCTGTTCTTCCATGTAGTTAATTATAATCTAATCGATTAGGGGGTGGGATGCCATTTATAATAATAGTAAATATAGCCGATCGGTCATTTACGATTTAGAATAATCGATTAGCAAGTGCATAAAGCAATATATACCAGTAAATCCTGACATTGGAAAAAATACTCTTCAAAAATCAGTCGGTCTTCACGAGAAAAACACTAGCCAACCAATAGTAACATTGCGTGTTCATTCCGAAATAAATAATTTTTACGATTGTAAAGACGAATGTAAATCTCACGCGACAGTCGTCGCATCGAGTATTCTTTACCGAGTATTTTAGTGGCGTGCGCTGCGAAAATATTATTTCTTCGTTGTGCGACCGTTGTACGCATACTTAATCGAATCGAATCGAATCGTCGTTCACATCTTGTAACGATCAAGACCGGCTGATATGCAGATAGAAAAAGTCGTCAACAGTCAAAGTACCGAAAAGTCAACTGTGCGAAGCAAATTTTTCATTACATCACGACTAGCCACGGACAATCAAAATGTAACACGGTATTTAATTTGCTTCCGATACATGACATCGTGCCAAACGCAGAAAACATTTATTTTGAGGAACAGATGTTTATTTATATATGTATATTTAAAAATTGTACATTACACGAATTTTGTTGGCGTAATATGTAATATTATTATTATTATTAATATTAATATAACTATTACTCATTTTAAATGAAACGCATTGTATAATGTTTGTTAAGTTTTTGTGACCTTGCTTATATATGATTGAGTAAACTATTTAATATTTTAGACCGTAACCGAGATAGACCTTTGTCAATGAAAAAGAATGCGAAGTAACCGAGTGCGAACAGAATTGATTGTTTAAATTTACACGCTACCCTCTCGAAATACGATACAGCATGTAGGTATTTAATTATCCATATTGTACGTACACGTATATCGCGCGTGAACAAAGTTATCGATCGCAAAAGTGTAAGAGAAACATGCAAAAATCAATTATTGTTAATTAATGTTACTTTGAATACAATATATTAATATATATTTCTATATTTAAACTCGCAATTATTTACGTCGCTTTCGACGTCCGTACGATTTCGAAACTGGCGCCAACCGTAGAACGTTTTTGTGCAGGTAAACCGAACCTTATCGTGCACGCATACTTATTACCCGAAGATTTCCTTTTCTAATCGACTCGACGGTGAAAACGTGAAAATTTCATAGTCGTTCGACGATTCCTACGGGCAAACCACTCTCCGCAAGCGATTTTTTTAATTGCATCTGAAATGCAACGCGGTCACGTGACCGCTCGACAATGTAGGTACCAACCTGCACGCGAGTACCCAGATCGAGGCACACTCACGACGTCGTCGTCGTTACTATACTTTATCGCGGTTCAAAACCTGTCGGTCTGCATTCCAGTGTGCTGGTGGACGCCAAGCGTCGTGTCTATAGGAAGTCGAACCCGTTCAACTTCCCAACGCTGCCCGTGGAAAAAATGAAACGATTCGCCGGCAGAAATTATTAACGTCCTTCTCCTTCCGCGAGGACATTATTTTGTTCGGTTTACGGGAAATCGAGAGGATCTGGAACGGATAGATCCTGCGGCTGGATCGAAGGAAAAAGGGTGAGTGTCGCCGAAGCATGATCAAGTATCAGCTATTTGTTGTTTTCTTTCTCTGCCTTTGTCGCCTTGATCCCCATCGGTTTTTCATTTTCGTGCGTCGCGACGACTCGCTCGCGTTCTCGACCGACGACGGAACGACGAACGGAAACGAAACTCTGTCGAGCGATCGGCTTATCGTCAAAAATCATGCTCGCCGTGTCGCCTGTCCGTAAAGGATCACCTGCCGGAAGGGGTGAGCCACCGGTGTTCTCGGCGAAATTCGAACGCGACGAATAGATCACGGATGTTCATAATTTTGAACGCTGAAGAGACCGAGGGTGCACATGACGTGCGCGAAAGTTCTTGTATCACAATACTTCGNCTCGGCGAAATTCGAACGCGACGAATAGATCACGGATGTTCATAATTTTAAACGCTGAAGAGACCGAGGGTGCACATGACGTGCGCGAAAGTTCTTGTATCACAATACTTTGAAGATGACTCGAGTTTCTGCTTTGGTTTCATTTCTTGATAGCGTCTAAACGCGTATGAATTCGCCCGTTAAGTATTGCAATTAACGGTGCAGCATCTCGAAGCGTAATTTATTATTTTCAACCGACGACACGAGATTTATCGATGATCGGAGGACGTGCATATTCGGGTAATAAACACCGCGCGGCTCGACGCGCTTGCGTTCGATTATTCTGTTTACGTTTTAATCAAAGTCTAATCTCGATGCGTTTTGACGTGCGTCCAGGTTTAAATTACGTTACGTCCCTCGGCGAATCTGGTCGATCGCTCAATCCCTTTGTCCGATGTGAGAATCGTAACGTGGAATTCGGCACTGAACGAGGAGGTTTCTCAGGTCCCGGTGTCGATTGATCGACGAAAATGAAGGGGCGCAAAGTAGCAATTTTACTGAACGCAAAGCGTTAATGATTTGATGGGCGACGGTAATGGGAAGTAGATCGAAATAGCGTATGACACATATAGAGCTAAATATTCGCCTCTCGTTTTAGTAACCGTACCGTGCATACAGAGTCGCGAAAATTATGTTGGTCATGTGCCTTGTATTGGTACGTAACTCGAAGATGTGACGAGAATAAAAGTTCGCCGACGTGATTAATCGGCGATCGATCGAAAGGAAGGATCCACTTGTCGAGGAACGCGTTCGATCGACAGGAACCCAATATCTTCCTGATTCCCGTTCGATTAGGGCTCACGGAAGTTACATTTACACCGATTTCGTGCTCGTTTTCAAGTACGTACTCGACATATCGTTATTTCAATCGAATTCTCAGGAAACGTGCCGCGATCGCTATTCACCGAAACCGAGAGGAATGCCGGGGCCAACGTCCTATCTCTTCCATTGCTTTAAAACTGTAATCGTGAAACTTGGTCAGAAACGAAACGAGGTACACGTCAAATACGTTTGACCGGGCAGAGTTTTTTTCAGCCGATTATATGAGATCCACGAGTCCGCGAAAGTGGATCTCGATCCTCTGTGTATATCGAGCGATCGGCGCCGAAGAATCACCGGCACAAAAAGGATTTAGTGCAGTGTGGACTGTGAGTGTTCCTCTGGTCAACGACAGGTTGTAGAAACGAGTCTAATTCTTGTTCGGTTGTATAGCGACGTCGCGCGTGTATGCGTGCGCGCGTGTATACACGCGTAACTCGGGTGGCATTGGCTCGTTCATAAGGTTAGGCACACACGGAATCGTCGCGGCGCGCGCGCGCGTAAGGGCTTGACAACCACTGCTTTGGAATTCGAGTTCTTTATTTTTATGAGAGGCAACGTCGGAAACCAGCCTCTTTGGAACCCTTCTCACCTGTTACATACCACCGGCATTTATGCTACCATTTAACCAGAAGTTAAGAGTCCTTTCGTGCGTAAAACACGTTCGACTATCTCGCGAACGGACCGGGCCGCAAGCTTTTTGTTCCCGCGACTTTGGTTCCGACGAAAAATGCGTCGCTGCTCGAGCACGAATCCGTCGGACGGCCCTCTCTCGAGCCCGAAATCTGTTTACTCGTAATAAACGATCGTCACCAGAAAACTTACGAACCAGAGAGATCGAAAGATGTTTCCCGGGATCTTGCGAAACGAAAGACCAGCTTTCAGTAGAATACGATTGTCGAGATACCCGAGGAAAAGAAAATCGTTCGGTGTCGTTGATTCCTGTTATTAGAATAAGAATCGTCGAGTAGGCGGGCGAGTATGGCGCGGTCCACGAATGGATCTGCCTACATTTAACGCGCGCGTTAGCCAACAGATAATTGCCATCGGTCTTGGACGTGTCAGCACTCAGCACCGTTTTCTGATCGTCGCTCTCGACTCACGATGGTCAGACGTTCGCACGTGGGTGGAAAGCGGTACGCTGAATGAACGTCGGTTTTCATCACCGTATATGGTCATTTTCACGTTGTCTTTGTGGTNGCGCGCGCGCGCGTAAGGGCTTGACAACCACTGCTTTGGAATTCGAGTTCTTTATTTTTATGAGAGGCAACGTCGGAAACCAGCCTCTTTGGAACCCTTCTCACCTGTTACATACCACCGGCATTTATGCTACCATTTAACCAGAAGTTAAGAGTCCTTTCGTGCGTAAAACACGTTCGACTATCTCGCGAACGGACCGGGCCGCAAGCTTTTTGTTCCCGCGACTTTGGTTCCGACGAAAAATGCGTCGTTGCTCGAGTACGAATCCGTCGGACGGCCCTCTCTCGAGCCAGAAGTCTGTTTACTCGTAATAAACGATCGTCACCAGAAAACTTACGAACCAGAGAGATCGAAAGATGTTTCCCGGGATCTTGCGAAACGAAAGACCAGCTTTCAGTAGAATACGATCGTCGAGATACCCGAGGAAAAGAAAATCGTTCGGTGTCGTTGATTCCTGTTATTAGAATAAGAATCGTCGAGTAGGCGGGCGAGTATGGCGCGGTCCACGAATGGATCTGCCTACATTTAACGCGCGCGTTAGCCAACAGATAATTGCCATCGGTCTTGGACGTGTCAGCACTCAGCACCGTTTTCTGATCGTCGCTCTCGACTCACGATGGTCAGACGTTCGCACGTGGGTGGAAAGCGGTACGCTGAATGAACGTCGGTTTTCATCACCGTATATGGTCATTTTCACGTTGTCTTTGTGGTATCTTCACTGGGCTCTGTCCACGGTCTTATCACTCGTTCCGAGGCAACCGAATTCGCTCTCCGGCACCTCTCGATATCAATATCGATCGAATGTCTCGGAGATAATTACCAATTTCTTTTGCTACGGCATCAAACCGTTATTCTTTCAAACGAATCGACGGCGCTTTATTAACGTTTCGTGCCGCTCCGTTACGAAGTACGTCGGAAGACACATCGCATATTTAATATTTATTAAACGAGCTTATGAGAACCAGTCGTGGGGAATCGCCCTAATTCTTAATTCAACGAATTACAAAGTCAAATTTCACGGAGGACTCACGACTCCGTTCATTTTATCGGCTTTAGGAATCGCCTTGATCGGCGAAACCGGCAACCGGACGGCGAGCGTCTCGGGACGAGCCAGCGTCCGCGTATACATATTTAAATCGTGTTATATTACGTTTCGCTGGAATGCGCGACACGTTCCATGGGGACGAGAGCGGATGGCGCGCGTTCCTTCCGAGATGACGAGCCACGATCAAAACTAGACTGAATGCGTTCTATTTCCACGTTGAACTCGCCAGATTCTAAACTTAAACGTGGTTTGGCCGGCATCAATTTTAGTCGGGGCCCCTCTGTTTCTGGCGCCTCGAGTCTTTACACGTTCGTCGCCGTCCCATCTCCAGAGAACCAGGTCGAAAAAGCGACCACGGAGACCGAGGCGAGCCTCTGTGCTCGGCTAACGTAACCGTCTCCTTCCTTGATTGCAGAATGTGTCAAGATGCGACCCGTACCCTCTCACTGTGGCGTCGTCACTGCTCTGCTCCTCGTCTTGGTCGGTCTTGCGACAGGTAAATGCTTTGTTACGTTCATTTGCCGACTTTCATCGGGAATTCGGCGATTACATCGAAATCTCGTTTAGGGCAAAGACAGGAACTGGGCATGACGTTCACGAGACATCCGCAGCCCTTGGACGCGCCGATAGGCGACGAGGTGAACTTCGAGTGTAATTTGAATCTCGTCGCTGACCGCTTCTCTTGGCGCCATAGGCCGCTGGGCTCGGACAAGTGGTTACCGGTTTTCCACGCGGCCAGCAACGGTGGCAAGACTTCCAGGCACGTGGTGAACTTCGACGACGAGTCGAAAGCCGGCGATTACCGCTGCATCGCTTACTACGGTGAATATTTCGTCGACGTTCTCCTCCTGAATCCCGTTTAAATTACCCGACTCGGCTGACGCCCGTTCTTCCGCGTTTCCAGGCTCGAGCGGCTTGGCTTCCGATCCGGCGAGATTGACGCTCGCCACTCTGCAGAAGTTCACCGACAAGAGCGACGTCGTCGTAAACGTGCCAGCAGGGAATACCGTGCCCATCACGTGTCCCGTGCCTTACTCCGTTCCGGAGGCCATAATTCAATTTTACAAAGACAACAACGCCGTACAAAACTGTAGCATAGTAGGCAGTACGACCATGGTGATCGAGAGCGTTCAGGTGTCGGACAGCGGATCTTACCGCTGTTCCGCTAACAATTACATAACAACGCAAGTATACTCGAGCAACCACAAGACCGTGTTAAACGTGTACAAGAACGCCAGCTACCGGGCGCCGTTCTTCGTCAAACAACCGCAAACGGAGTACAAGATTCTGAGAGGGAAGAACGTGACCTTGGAGTGCTTCGGCGCCGGATACCCGGTGCCTTCCGTCACGTGGAGCAGATTGGGGAGCCCGTTGCCTTCGAACTCTGTAAAGACTCCGATGGGCTTGACGATAATCAACGTACAGCCGGTAGACAGAGGAGAGTACGACTGTATATGGAGCGGGAACGGTGCCCACGTCAAGTCTGTGATCATATTGAAAGTCATGGAGGCGCCGAAAGTGACCAAGCCGCCGAAGGCGTCGACGTTCTCCGAGGGCGGAGAACTGGAACTGTCTTGCGCGGTGACCGGTGAACCGCAGCCAAAAATCGAGTGGCTGATCAATGGAGAGTCTCTGACGCCTGGCGACAACGTGGAGATCAAAGGTTCCACTCTGCTCATCTCCGAAGTGGAGAAGAAACACGCCGGAATCGTTCAGTGCGTCGCGAGCAACGAATACGGTTCCCACTCGGGCTGCAATTTTCTGAGGGTAAATCCTAAACAACACATCGGGGTGGCCGAAGCGCGACCGGACTACGGAATCTCTAACTCGAGACACAAGCACACCAGGGGAGGCGGAAGAAGAAGGGGCAAAGAGGGGAAACGCAAAGGCACTGGTAATTCGTTGCGTTCGTCTTACTGTTTCGTATACCAATGTGTATGTCGATAAACGTTCCTTTTGCTTCATCGTATTTATTTGTATTTTCAGCGGTACTGGTACCGCCGAATCAGCCGAACGTCACGAGACTCTCGGACGTGTCCGTGATGGTCAGGTGGTCGGTGCCCGCGGACACGGGATTGCCGATTCAGTTCTTCAAAGTTCAGTATCGGGAACTCGGGCAGAAGATGAACGGCAAACAGGCCAAGTGGATGACCGCAAACTCCGAGATACCGAAGCACGTGCGGTCGTTCGAAGTGACCGATCTGCAACCCGATCACACCTACCGGTTTCGGATCGCTGCCGTCTACTCGAACAACGACAACAAGCTCAGCCCGAATTCCGGCCGGTTCCATTTGAACAGAGACGGCGGAATCGAGAGCAACAAGATGCCGATACCGCTTTTGACGAACATCGAGGCTCTGAGTCCGCACGACGTGCTACTCATTTGGCAAAATCCGGACAAGTCGGCCAACATCGATGGTTTTTACGTGTATCATCGAGCCTCGACCACGGCCAGCGATTACATAAAGACTACGGTCGAAGGGAAGGACTCTTACAATATAACTATTTCTCATTTGCAACCGGATACCACGTACGAATTCAAGGTACAGAGCTTCTCCGTGGACGCTGCCTCGGAATTTTCTCAGATTCTCTCGAAGAAAACCAAGAAGGCCGTGATCACGAACGATCACAACAGCGTTCACGACAATCGGAACGACGGTAGCAATCTGACGTTGGACAGTCGAATAAGACCCACGGACGATAAAAACGTAAACATGTACGCTATAATTGGTGGAGTTCTCGGTGGATCGATTTTACTGGGCGGTTTAACGGCAGTCGCCGTGGTGTACAAGAGGACGAAACATAAACAGAGTCGGGAATCGTCGCAGAGCGAAGGTAAGTTTCATTCGCCGTAACGATTCAACGGTTCGTAGGAACGATAGAAAGACTTGATAAAACATTGGAGACGTCGGTTTCGTCTTTCAGGGAAACCGATAACGAACGGGAGAGTAATGAACGGCGGAGTAACCGATTCGAAAATAAATATAACGTCAAATCCACTGGCTGGTCTCGATACGTCCGAAGATATAATACAGCCTAAGGTCGGTATTTGTAAGTAGCAATGTCAATAATTATGTCAGAGGATGATAATCGCTCTGTCAGAGGAAAAGAATGACTGAGGGCTGTGTCGAGCTTGAGAAAGAAACGAGAATCTCTCTTATCACAGAGTACTGTTTGTTTTGCTTCGAGTTCAATTTCGATCGAGCTACGGTCATTCAATTTCCCTAATTCGAGTCAAACGAAAAAGAACATATGGGATACGTTCGGGCGAACGTAACCGCCAATCGTACACGTAGTCGTGGCTATTTTTACACCCTCTCTCTTTCTCTATCTTTCGATATTTGTATCGCGACTAATCGTACTATCGTGTGTGTGTCGTTCTTGCCAACTGTAACCCTGAGCGGAGTCCGACGATAGTAATACATTTTTCTTGAATTCGTATCGTGTCATCGATAGAGTATTAGCATGAGGCTTCGGTCGCACCCTATCTCAGTAAATACAAGTAAATCTATTCATACAAATGTGTTCGTACTGTACGCTCCGCGGGTATGCAGCGTATCTTCGTTTTTGAACTGCGTTCTCGTCATGCTTTGGCTCGTTCTACTCGGATGAATTTTTTTTTTTTAAACGACGCATCGTCTCTTTCCCTCCGCATTCTTGCACGCGACTGTATTCCGAATTTACATTTGGCTGACGTATTTCTGCTTTCAGACTATTCGATATTAAAAGGAGTCTTTCCTAGCTTTAGCAATTGGTCGCGCGCTGCTCTTTAAAAATTCTACTTGCACACTATCCGCACTATCTGTCTGGAAGCCGCTTTTTTTTAGTTCTTTCCGAACACCACACACGTACGTCGCAGTAGCTATTCTCCCGAAAGAAAGAAAAAAAAAAAAAAAAAAATGAAAAATAAGAACGCCTGTGTCTCTCTGTGTAAGCGAGATCTGAAAGAAACGAAACGAACACGCATGTTTCTAAACAGACCGGGCAACAGTCGCCGATGGAAATGGCCTCGTTTCTAAACGGGCAAAACAACAACAGCAACAACCATAACAACAGCGACACTGCTGGAACTGACCAGTGAACATACCATACAGACTGAGAATGCCCCCCTCTGCTCCAGGGATCACTGCCTATCGAACAGCCTCTCAGCGAACAACCATATTTCCTCTGTCGTTTCGAACAAAAATCCTTATCCACCGTCCGGGAACGTATGTATTTATTGAACGTCGCGCGACACTTCCATCGCTACGACGCGGACGTCGCGAATCCGTGAAGAAAGAGGAACGCGCGATTTTTGTGACTTCCGACGACGCTCCGACGCTTCTTCTCTTTTTAGTGAGATTTTAAAAACTGTTATACACAGACTTTGATCACCCCGGATAAGTTTACAACGGATTTACATCACAATGGAACCGCTGCAAGACGTTTACAGGGTGTCGTAGTAGATATGCTCAAGAGTTTCGTGATGACGTGGGGCCGTGCAAGAAATTCACTTTCGAAATCGGTACGACAATTCGACGCGATTCGTTTATCGACTCGTCGTCTTAAACTCGTCGCACGAAAGACGACGTGCCGTACGAAACGATGAAATCAAATCCTTTGCTCGATCAGTCGTTTCTTTGCACAACTCTATTGAGATTAATAGACGAATAGTATTCCTCTAACGATTGCCTCCTATACATACAGTTATCTTCGTTTTCTTTATGCGATTTCTTCAAGCTCAATGTATAGAATAGGCGACGCGTGATCGATCATGAAGTGAGTATACGAACGTTTGCGAAGTACCTGTCCGACAACATTTTCGGTTTCGCCGCCCTTTCGTCTCTCTATCTTTTTTTTGTTACTATCTATTCTACCTTTGCGCCTCTTTTATACGCACATCATGATCGACGTCGACGTTAATTACCGAAGGAGTTAGAATATATAGTTCGAGACGCGAACTCGCAGCAAAGCGACTCTTTCCTTTCGCGATATTTACTCGGTTATATCATAACTTTTGATCCAGGCAGCTTTTACGAGTTACGTTTGTTTCCTAATTTAAATTAGTTAGCGTCCATTATTTTACGTTGTAAATACTAGTGATTATATACGTACGAGTACGCGTGGGTACGTCGAATTTAGAGCCGGACGAACGGCGTTGTGCCTGATAAAAAAAGACAGCTGTGTTATGCGTTTTAAATTATTATCGGTAACGTTAAAATTTTTTCGAGAACATTTTTAATTGTTACGATACGAAATTCAATCCAGTTTTCGTGATCTTATACTCGATCAGATCGATCTTATTTATACACTATTATCGTTGAACCGACAAAGTAATTATTATTAACTCATTCGTTTTTGCATTGAAACATGTCTTACTACTGCTGATAGATTAATAGAAATAATCGAGCTGCACGTTGCTAACAGTATTTGTTACATAATAATCAAGAAGTTAACTTGTAATTACAGTATTTTCCTAGCTTCGAGTTAGTCGCAATAATTTCGTTCAGCGATCGACATTAGATTCCTGGTGGTAGTCGAGCTTTACTGTGAATCACGTGCGAAAAGGAAGCAATTTCTATATCGATCAGATTTTTTATATGCAAATGAAAAGTAAAATCACGTAATAACGTTTGTAAATAAGTATTGTATTTTGTAAAATTTATCCAGCGTAAAACGAAATTTTACAAGGTATATTTTAATATAATGTTAATTATTTAAATTTTCTATTTCTGAGAAAAAAAAGGAATCTGGGGAAACGAAGGATCAATTTACAAAGGACGAAACAAATTTTTGTACATACTTAGGACAGGTTTAGATTTTACGAAGGAGCACATGTGCCTTATATCTTGCCTATACAAAATATAATATTAAGACTAATTATTTATATATCTGAAATGTATATCGACAATTTATGTACTTAATTTTTTTTTTAATAAACAATGTACAAAAGCCAACGTCGGAATTCGTGCCTGCAACTTTTACTCGAAGCATTTTTCGAAATCGTGAGAAAAGAAAATATCACCTTGCCTCGACGCCTTTTATCGAACACTTAATGTGATTTGAATTCGGCACCATCAACTGGTGTTGTTAAACAAGGAAACGATCAAACTGATCGTGGATCGTCGCATCGAGACGTATGTCTCCTTATCGGCACGTGTGGTTCGACGATGTTTCCAAGAGATGACATCCTTGGTCCGGTCTACGAGCGAGAAATGACGTTTTCACGGACACGTTGTCACACGCGGGTCTCCACACGATTCGATCGTACGCATGCGCTCAAAAGTGGCAGTAAGATTTTCGATTCCCACCGAGGTGCTATAACAATATTTTTGAAACAAATTGGAAGACAACAAGCGTAGGATGTCGGGAAAATCAAAGGCATTTACTAAGGAAGAAGAGCTTCTTCTTCAAGACTTCTCGCGGAACGTTTCGACCAAGTCTTCGGCGTTATTCTATGGGAATGCATTTATCGTTTCGGCGATCCCCATCTGTGAGTAGTAGTAGACAGTCTTGAATACTTTGCAAATATAATTTTTATTATCGCTACGTCAACGTTCAAAGATTCTACGAAGAATTTCAGAGCATGTTTATATTATGGTTTTGCAAGGAAACGTACAGTCACATAGGAATCCGAAGTAGAAAAAGGTAACCTCTGCCATTTTTGCACAGGGCTCTTCTGGAGGATTCACTTGATCGACATTTATGCCAACTTAATTTCCTTTGTACTGGTCACCTTAGTGAGCACTTATGCTCTCGCACTTGCATACAAAAACACAAAGNAAAAAAAAAAAAAAAAAATGAAAAATAAGAACGCCTGTGTCTCTCTGTGTAAGCGAGATCTGAAAGAAACGAAACGAACACGCATGTTTCTAAACAGACCGGGCAACAGTCGCCGATGGAAATGGCCTCGTTTCTAAACGGGCAAAACAACAACAGCAACAACCATAACAACAGCGACACTGCTGGAACTGACCAGTGAACATACCATACAGACTGAGAATGCCCCCCTCTGCTCCAGGGATCACTGCCTATCGAACAGCCTCTCAGCGAACAACCATATTTCCTCTGTCGTTTCGAACAAAAATCCTTATCCACCGTCCGGGAACGTATGTATTTATTGAACGTCGCGCGACACTTCCATCGCTACGACGCGGACGTCGCGAATCCGTGAAGAAAGAGGAACGCGCGATTTTTGTGACTTCCGACGACGCTCCGACGCTTCTTCTCTTTTTAGTGAGATTTTAAAAACTGTTATACACAGACTTTGATCACCCCGGATAAGTTTACAACGGATTTACATCACAATGGAACCGCTGCAAGACGTTTACAGGGTGTCGTAGTAGATATGCTCAAGAGTTTCGTGATGACGTGGGGCCGTGCAAGAAATTCACTTTCGAAATCGGTACGACAATTCGACGCGATTCGTTTATCGACTCGTCGTCTTAAACTCGTCGCACGAAAGACGACGTGCCGTACGAAACGATGAAATCAAATCCTTTGCTCGATCAGTCGTTTCTTTGCACAACTCTATTGAGATTAATAGACGAATAGTATTCCTCTAACGATTGCCTCCTATACATACAGTTATCTTCGTTTTCTTTATGCGATTTCTTCAAGCTCAATGTATAGAATAGGCGACGCGTGATCGATCATGAAGTGAGTATACGAACGTTTGCGAAGTACCTGTCCGACAACATTTTCGGTTTCGCCGCCCTTTCGTCTCTCTATCTTTTTTTTGTTACTATCTATTCTACCTTTGCGCCTCTTTTATACGCACATCATGATCGACGTCGACGTTAATTACCGAAGGAGTTAGAATATATAGTTCGAGACGCGAACTCGCAGCAAAGCGACTCTTTCCTTTCGCGATATTTACTCGGTTATATCATAACTTTTGATCCAGGCAGCTTTTACGAGTTACGTTTGTTTCCTAATTTAAATTAGTTAGCGTCCATTATTTTACGTTGTAAATACTAGTGATTATATACGTACGAGTACGCGTGGGTACGTCGAATTTAGAGCCGGACGAACGGCGTTGTGCCTGATAAAAAAAGACAGCTGTGTTATGCGTTTTAAATTATTATCGGTAACGTTAAAATTTTTTCGAGAACATTTTTAATTGTTACGATACGAAATTCAATCCAGTTTTCGTGATCTTATACTCGATCAGATCGATCTTATTTATACACTATTATCGTTGAACCGACAAAGTAATTATTATTAACTCATTCGTTTTTGCATTGAAACATGTCTTACTACTGCTGATAGATTAATAGAAATAATCGAGCTGCACGTTGCTAACAGTATTTGTTACATAATAATCAAGAAGTTAACTTGTAATTACAGTATTTTCCTAGCTTCGAGTTAGTCGCAATAATTTCGTTCAGCGATCGACATTAGATTCCTGGTGGTAGTCGAGCTTTACTGTGAATCACGTGCGAAAAGGAAGCAATTTCTATATCGATCAGATTTTTTATATGCAAATGAAAAGTAAAATCACGTAATAACGTTTGTAAATAAGTATTGTATTTTGTAAAATTTATCCAGCGTAAAACGAAATTTTACAAGGTATATTTTAATATAATGTTAATTATTTAAATTTTCTATTTCTGAGAAAAAAAAGGAATCTGGGGAAACGAAGGATCAATTTACAAAGGACGAAACAAATTTTTGTACATACTTAGGACAGGTTTAGATTTTACGAAGGAGCACATGTGCCTTATATCTTGCCTATACAAAATATAATATTAAGACTAATTATTTATATATCTGAAATGTATATCGACAATTTATGTACTTAATTTTTTTTTTAATAAACAATGTACAAAAGCCAACGTCGGAATTCGTGCCTGCAACTTTTACTCGAAGCATTTTTCGAAATCGTGAGAAAAGAAAATATCACCTTGCCTCGACGCCTTTTATCGAACACTTAATGTGATTTGAATTCGGCACCATCAACTGGTGTTGTTAAACAAGGAAACGATCAAACTGATCGTGGATCGTCGCATCGAGACGTATGTCTCCTTATCGGCACGTGTGGTTCGACGATGTTTCCAAGAGATGACATCCTTGGTCCGGTCTACGAGCGAGAAATGACGTTTTCACGGACACGTTGTCACACGCGGGTCTCCACACGATTCGATCGTACGCATGCGCTCAAAAGTGGCAGTAAGATTTTCGATTCCCACCGAGGTGCTATAACAATATTTTTGAAACAAATTGGAAGACAACAAGCGTAGGATGTCGGGAAAATCAAAGGCATTTACTAAGGAAGAAGAGCTTCTTCTTCAAGACTTCTCGCGGAACGTTTCGACCAAGTCTTCGGCGTTATTCTATGGGAATGCATTTATCGTTTCGGCGATCCCCATCTGTGAGTAGTAGTAGACAGTCTTGAATACTTTGCAAATATAATTTTTATTATCGCTACGTCAACGTTCAAAGATTCTACGAAGAATTTCAGAGCATGTTTATATTATGGTTTTGCAAGGAAACGTACAGTCACATAGGAATCCGAAGTAGAAAAAGGTAACCTCTGCCATTTTTGCACAGGGCTCTTCTGGAGGATTCACTTGATCGACATTTATGCCAACTTAATTTCCTTTGTACTGGTCACCTTAGTGAGCACTTATGCTCTCGCACTTGCATACAAAAACACAAAGTTTGTGTTGAAACACAAGGTACCTTATTGATAGAAAGTACGAGCAAGGCTTGACGATTATGCTTGTAAATTAACGAGACCACGTCTTACAGATCGCGGTAAAAAGGGAAGATGCGGTGACAAAAGAAATGAGCAGAAAGTTGGCAGAGGACAAGAAGATGAGCAAGAAGGAGAAGGACGAAAGGTGCGCGAATACCTTCAAAAACGATCAGAAACAAAAGAGTAACGCAGTGTGATTTTCAGGATTTTGTGGAAGAAGAACGAGGTGGCCGATTACGAAGCGACGACCTTCTCAATTTTCTACAATAATGCCTTATTCTTAGCTCTTGTAATCGTATCCTCGTTCTACATTTTNAAAATTGCCTAAATGGAAAATGTCCGTTTTACCGTTCTACCGTCCGACGCACCATTCTTGGCTTTCTGGTATTTCAATCGCGTTGAAATCGTATCGTGTTTACTGGATGCCGCGCGCTAAATTTAGCAGACGCTCACTGTTTCTTCGTCGTGTTTCCCTTGCGGCTTCCTGACCCTTGCGTCGGCGAACAGGCGATTCGTTTTATCGTTCCGGAAGATCCTGTCCTTCTATCTTTAGGCACGGTCTTTGCTCGTCGTGTCGCGTGTCAGAAGCCAATTACGTCTCGGGAACGGGCGTTCATGAGCTGCAACGAAAAAACTCTGTTCCGAGAGATCGTCTCTGTTCCTTGCTCGTTGTTCTTCGACGACGTTAACAGAATCGATTCGCGCCTTTACTTCGGGCCAGCCGGTGATCCTATGTATAGCTACGGAACGGTGAAACGAGAAGCTGTCGCGTCACGATCGCAAAGAATCGGATCGATAAAAATAGAGGAATCTTTCGATGGAAAAGTAGACGCTACGTTTGTCGAANTACCAGCATTTAGTTTTGGTATTTCAGTCTTCGTACAGCTCATTCCCTGTTACAATAATAACGTCTCGTATCGTATTCTTGGACGTGAACCATGCGAAATAGGTAATTTAACCGTGTCGGTTCCACATAGCTACGCGGGAGAGGATACGTCCGTGGAATTCAATTGACTGTGCTTATTATCCGACGCGTATTTCACGGTCGAGGAATTCGTCTTCTTGGCAAGACGGTTAATATTTTCGATTTACATCGGCGCGGCCAGTGGGTACCGTCGATATCGTTTGAGAACGCGGATCGAATATTTTCGTACATATTAATTAAGCCGGCGGCGTTACGGCTGACGAATTATAGCGCATCACGGATTGTAATCCGTTATACGCGTAGCCCGGATCGGGTCATTCTAATGCTTTATTTGCTTGTTTAATTTGGACCGGTGCCAGAATATAATCCGACGAAGGGAAATCTCTCGCCAAATCGTATATTCTATTTCTGTACAGAAGTGAAAATGCAAACATTCACTTACCGGTACGATATGTATCTACTTATTGACTCGCCGTGTTATTGTAAACATCAATTTCGTATAATAAAATACCGTGATGTTCGTGCCACGCGTTATGGACAATCGTTCGTAACGTATGGTAGGGCGATAAAAGTGTCTCGCAGACAAATGGGGGATTCCAAGAATTTACATTACTTTAACTGCTCGTTCGAGTATCTTAATCCTCGCGAAATAATTCTGCCTTCGCAGGTTTTCATAACGCGAGAAACTCTGTATTGGCACAATCGCGCGGCCGAGCATTTGGCAGAGACGTATAAGTTTCCTAGTTTGATTTATGCCGCCGCGTGATATTCGCGTAATCTCGACGACCCCCCGACGAATAAATCAGGATTCGATTATATTAGACGGATAGCGTGCGAGAATCGGAGCCCGTCGATGATTCAAAGCGTTCGGGAGCCTAGAATTTAGACTAAACATCCGACGATCGCCCGTGCTCGTTGATAAATAATTGTTTACTGTATTTATCGTTTATACGTGAGCTGAGCTAGTTCGGTCACATGCATCTTGGATCTTCCCCAAAACTGTTGATCTATGTTCTCCAGACAACGANAATACCGTGATGTTCGTGCCACGCGTTATGGACAATCGTTCGTAACGTACGGTAGGGCGATAAAAGTGTCTCGCAGACAAATGGGGGATCCCAAGAATTTACATTACTTTAACTGCTCGTTGGAGTATCTTAATCCTCGCGAAATAATTCTGCCTTCGCAGGTTTTCATAACGCGAGAAACTCCGTATTGGCACAATCGCGCGGCCGAGCATTTGGCAGAGACGTATCAGTTTCCTAGTTTGATTTATGCCGCCGCGTGATATTCGCGTAATCTCGACGACCCCCCGACGAATAAATCAGGATTCGATTATATTAGACGGATAGCGTGCGAGAATCGGAGCCCGTCGATGATTCAAAGCGTTCGGGCGCCTAGAATTTAGACTAAACATCCGACGATCGCCCGTGCTCGTTGATAAATAATTGTTTACTGTATTTATCGTTTATACGTGAGCTGAGCTAGTTCGGTCACATGCATCTTGGATCTTCCCCAAAACTGTTGATCTATGTTCTCCAGACAACGACTCGCTTATTATTATTGCGGATGATCAGGGTTGCCAAGCACACACCTTGTTGTCCGGTAATGTTCCATCAATAACAACCGTGTTATATATCAGAAGCTGCTCGTTTCTCGACAAAACAAAATATTGCCGCCGACGGACTCGCACGACTTTCGTCAGAATTCCGTCTACGTAGTACAATTGAGACGATCTCGTCGCGCACCTGAGGAACGAATTGAAATGCGCGTTTTACAAATTTTATTGAATATTTTCATTTTCTCACCTGGTCCGAGTCAAAAGTTCAATACGAACGGTAATCTGCACGCGTTTTACTGTCGTTTACGCTGTTCGTTGAATTTTCATCCTCTATTTTTGTACGCGCACAGCGATATCGTCCTCCCCCTCTGAAAAAGACGTACACACGGTGGTATAATCGTCTGAATGAATCGAAATTCAAGAGCGAACACGCGTCGCTCCAGGAAATGTCTAAAATTGAAAACGAATCCATCCCTTCCCTACGACACACATATTAATTTCAGTCCTGGACTATTTACGAGTCGCACGATTCTTTCCTCGTAAAAGATTCCGCGCGACTCCCCCATTTACAATTCGTTCGAAAGAATCGTCGCTATAGAAAGTCGTCGAGATTTTTATTCCGTCGAAAAAGAAATTCTATAAATGCGGAACTATTTATAATTTATATGAATTCGAAGATCGACCGATCAATTTTTCGACGACCAAAACGAGTTTTACGAGCTCGAACTTAAAAAGAATCAACCGAGAATCGATAGAAATTTGGATGGACGGAAAACGAGAAGAGCGAAAAGGAGATATATGGTACGATGGAACGAGGCTGAAACGGCGAGAAGAGGACGAGAGACGAGGAGCTGGAGCGACGCGAGTGAAAAGGCGGCCCTGATTTCGAGCCTCGCGGCGATGTCTACATCCCAGAAATAGCGCAAGCGCCTTTCCAAAAGCTTTAAGGCCCGTGAAGAAGCGAATAGGAGGAGCTCACGATTGGCTGGAGGTCGCGGGGTGCGGTCTGGCTCCGCTACGCAACCGCTATATTCTCCTTTTCGAATATTACCGCGACGGTATCCGCTTCTCGTGACAGTATTCAATAGCCAGCAAGCATAATACCACGTTAGAATCACGATTATCGGTTTTGTTTCTTCGTTCGGAGCAATAATTCCTCGTTCGCGGTTCTCCACGCTCGTGTTCCTCTCAAGTATAGCCGTTTTTAATTTAAAAAAAAAGAAAGTAAAAAGTAAAAAGAGAATCGCGCCACCATGGTATGTTCTATTGATGATATCGTAAGTCGTCGCCCTGGTAAACATACACGTTTTCCTCTTGTATTTTCTCTACATTTATTTATCGTATTTTTTTCTACTCTCCTCGTTTAATTCGAATTCACTGTGCCTCGCCGCCTTATCTCTGTGGTTTCTCTTCTTCTTCTTCGACCTAAAGTTTGTGATCGTTGGACCGAAATCCGAGATTGAAAACCTTTCGAACCGTTTGTCGTTGTATAAAATTAATGTCCGATTCGTCTCGATTTAACACGTGTTGAACGCATCCCAGCGTGCAACAGGTGTAAATAGACAAATGGGACAATATGTTCGAAATACTGATTTCTCCACGGAATGCCTGCATCCACTATTCTCTTTCTCTCTATCTCTATCTCTTCTCTTTCTCTCACCGTTCTCCTCTTCTCTTCCTTTACATTGTGACATTTCTCTCGGCCCGTTCTGACTTTTGTTTTAGTATTTTTTTCTTCATCATAATCGATCTAACAGCGATTGAGATTTGCTCGGGGAATCATTGATCCAGAGATGCGAGGTCCTGGAAACGTGACTGTTTCTTACACGGCGAACTTTGCTCAGATCTTCTTTCGTCCTGTGGATTCACCGATCAGACACCGTAATACACATAGCACACCGAATTCAAAATGAAACGTGCAATTTGCGAATGTTACGAAGCTCGAATCTGCAAGAAGGAACACGATCCGAGATCAGACCGTTCACGCTCATTTCACACGTTCGGGTCAGAAAATTGTGTCGAACCGCAGAAAATAACAAATAGAAATAGTAACGAGAAAAGCATGAGTCTTTTGAAAAACTTCTGGTTAACCCCGTGCACGTCCACTTCGAGATTCTTTCGAACGAAATTAATACTTGAAAATTGGATTCTCTAAACGAAATCGACAGTTTCCACATTTCCTGCTGTTTCGTAAAATGGTAAAGTCGAGAGTCGAGCTTGATCTTTCTCTGTGTTCACAGGCCGACGAACTCCCCCCTGAACAAATCGCTGGTACGTATATTCCACAAAAATTACCGCAAACTAAATCCGTTCGATAAAAAAAGTTGTCCCCCTCCTTATGGATCTCTCTGTCGAAGAGATCGAGTGTCAGAGTCGAAAATAAAATTGCCTAAATGGAAAATGTCCGTTTTACCGTTCTACCGTCCGACGCACCATTCTTGGCTTTCTGGTATTTCAATCGCGTTGAAATCGTATCGTGTTTACTGGATGCCGCGCGCTAAATTTAGCAGACGCTCACTGTTTCTTCGTCGTGTTTCCCTTGCGGCTTCCTGACCCTTGCGTCGGCGAACAGGCGATTCGTTTTATCGTTCCGGAAGATCCTGTCCTTCTATCTTTAGGCACGGTCTTTGCTCGTCGTGTCGCGTGTCAGAAGCCAATTACGTCTCGGGAACGGGCGTTCATGAGCTGCAACGAAAAAACTCTGTTCCGAGAGATCGTCTCTGTTCCTTGCTCGTTGTTCTTCGACGACGTTAACAGAATCGATTCGCGCCTTTACTTCGGGCCAGCCGGTGATCCTATGTATAGCTACGGAACGGTGAAACGAGAAGCTGTCGCGTCACGATCGCAAAGAATCGGATCGATAAAAATAGAGGAATCTTTCGATGGAAAAGTAGACGCTAACATTTGTCGAAGGGAAACTTTCGTTACAAAGAAGAAAGAAAAACAAATGTTCGCGGGGAGGGAAGAATTGTTTACCCTTTTGCGAGACCGTTGTAAACGTATTACCGCATAAATCACTGTGAAATTTCTTCGCGCCGCCACCGGCGTACAACGATAAATAAACGTCCTAACCGGGTGTGAACGACGGCGCATCAAGCCAAATAAGCTTCGAGCCAGAATCGCGAGCGAAAGGGCATTAACATCGGTTTCTAAATTCGTAACCCGTATCGTAGACGGCTCCTAACACTACGAGATACTATCGCGCGCGAGACCTAATTCTCTAGAAATATTCCCCGGTCGATTCGATTTTCTCAAACTGAAATGAATCGACGTTTTCTCGAGTAAGAAACGGGGGGACGATCGTAACTATTTTTTCTAGTCCTCCGCAAAGCGTTCGACAGCTTCGACAGAGAGAAGAGCGGCAGCATACCCACCGACATGGTGGCCGACATCCTCAGACTGATGGGTCAGCCGTTCAACAAAAAGATCTTGGACGAGCTCATCGAAGAAGTCGACGCCGACAGTAAGTAGTGTTCGGATCGCGAACGCTGGTCAGACTTGGTCGCGACGAGAGGAACTCTCGATCGCGAGGCGATTAGCGACTGAATCGGGATGAAAGGACAATGTTTGTCTGATCGCTCTAGAATCCGGACGCCTCGAGTTCGAAGAGTTCGTCACCTTGGCCGCTAAATTCATCGTCGAAGAGGACGCGGAGGCCCTGGAAAAGGAGCTCCGGGAAGCTTTCAGGCTCTACGACAAAGAAGGTGATTATTATCACGCGTCTCTTCTCTCATAATTTTTTTTTCACCTCGCGACGAAGAACGGCGAGAACAACGGCAAGAAAAAATGACGCGGAACGAAACCGAAGTATACGAGAGAGAGATATGAGCATCGGTCGGGACGAGAATAGCTGATTCCGCGAAAATTGGACGCGCGCAAAGGCGGCGCGGCATTTACGTTCCATGGGAATGAAAGCCGACCGAATTGAAGAAGTGGTCTCACGCCCTCCGGGACCACGGCCAATAAGTCGGACGCGTTTCGTCATCGAGTCAACCTCCATGAATTATGCTCGAGCCAAAGCCTTTGGGACGCGTATTAATGCGTTCAACCGTTTTTCCCGACGCGTCCCTCCGTAGCGATGGACGTTAATAAATCATGCTCTTCGATATTACCGTCGAGAAAAGCAATAATAATTGGTGTTCATTCGCCGTTCAAGTACCCAAAAATGAAACGATTATTTTCGGCGTAGGAAACGGCTACATCCCGACTACGTGCTTGCGCGAGATTCTCAGGGAACTGGACGATCAATTGACGGACGAGGAACTGGATATCATGATCGAAGAAATCGACTCCGACGGATCTGGCACCGTCGACTTCGACGGTAAGAGGAAATACGAATTTCTGTTTCTTCGAACAACTGGAATACTCGATATTGTTATTTTTACATTGATCACGAGAGTCTGCTCGACTTTCTAATGATTGTTGCGCAACTCGACCACCCACTAGACCGTTCCAATTTCGAGATATTTTGGTATCCACCTCTTTTTATCGTACTCGTCGTGACACCGAACAACGTGCAAACAGCATCGCGTATCAACAATAATTTATCCTCGTGTATCATTGCCAATAAACGACGGTAAATAAGCGAGACACTGCGCGTAAACTCGAGGAATAAGTAGCAATTGTTTTCTTCTTCTGTATCGTCTAAAATAAATCCACGGCAAACTGCTCGTTTCATTAATAATTCGCGACTAAATCTCGGGAACACTGCCTATTATTCGCGTGGCTATTTATTTATTACGCGGCTTCTTTCGGATTTGGATAATCAATTAACGTTTCGTGTTGCAGAATTCATGGAGATGATGACCGGGGAATAAACGGATGAACTTTGAAACGATCGTGTCGGTGCGCACTCGTCAGATCCGACTCAAAGACAATACAAGTGCGCGACGGTTGCATTCTACTTTCTAAAATAATTTGTCTGTCTATCTGTTGAAAACAAAAAAAGTCGAAGTTGTTGGTTGTAATGCAAACGAGAACGGTGTACGTAAGGTCGAACGTCCATGTCTCGCGTCCGTCAGATCGGGCCGACTCGCTCGGACACGGCTTCGAGCGTCAGGGGATGATGGTCTCACGGGTTTCTCTTCTATTTCTAACAGGTGCCTTGAACTAACTGTTTTGTACGTGAGTCGTTATTATTATTACTATTACTATTATTATTATTATTGTAAAACCATAACGAGTCTCGGATTCCAATTGTATTCGCAGCAGCACACCTACTAAGTTTTTCATGGACATTACTTATTTATTTGTTGTTAATAAAACACCCAGTGAAAAGACCTCGGGGCATTTATTTTCCTTAAAATAAAGACGATAAATTTGGGAGAGAGAGAGAACAGGGGACAACGGTCGTCTAATTTTATCCTCTTTATTCATATTTTAACATTTGATTCGTAATCACAATGATTTCAGATTTTCTCGTAATTGACACGTCAATAGTCGCAAACGTAACGCAGTGATAATACTCTTAAAAAAATATAGTTGCTAGCAATAGACTAGAAAGTTCGATAACTATAATATAGCGGCACTAATAAACTTTTGAAATTTCATCGCGATTTATTTCTATGGTCGCGATCGCGAGTCATAACTCGCTGAACAAATTTTTAACTTGCACATACGAGTATACTGTATACTTCATTTGAGAGAGAGTGAGAGAGAGAGAGAGAGAGAGAGAGAGAGAGAGACTAAATTCATCATAAATTAGGAAGTAAGTGAAGTAACGTATGACTTGGTACACTATACTTGCACAGACGCGGAGACTAGACTAGCTTACAGACAGATAAGAGACTGTAACTTTCATTTTTCGGTCCAGATTAAAAGTTTGTTCTCGCACCGAAGAACTTTCGTAGAGTAGAATTTTACAGGCAATTCAACTATATACGTTTTTAGGTTTCTCTTTAATATCATGTCGGAGTGACAAATCGAATACGTAAAACTTTTCCCTTCGAGATTTTACGCGTGCAATTAGATTACTATAATTTCATAGTATATTCATTTATTTACCTACTGGAATGATTTACTACGTACTTCCAATGGTCCTCATGCTTAGAACGATAAAAAAGTCATCTTACATATACCTATGTAATAGTTTTTAAATGCTGCTGTTCTATGCTCCCTTCGTATTCATATTAGAATAAACGTTCGCTAATAAGATGAAACCGGGAAGAAAATACCGTCTGTTGCGCTCAAAGTTCAGCGAATTGTATGTATGTACGTGTGCGTTCTCGGTATACATATTAAGTTGGCTGAGCAAAATATTTGCAAAATCGAAGTATTAGAAAAATAAAGAAATTCTTTTCGATCGGTAACTTGATCCTTCGTCCTCTCCCCTGTTTAAAACGTACGTACCTTCTTACACGAGAGTTTGCAAGTCGTCATCCTCCAAATTTTTCTCGTCGGAGGGCGACAGTAAATGTCACATTTTAAACAAATGCGGGAACTCGTTACTGATCTCGCGTACCGATTGTTGGTCTTCTTGGCTCTCTCCGGTCTCCTCGCAAAATATTCTGCAACGCGTACAGTTTCAGAACATCAAAAAAATATGAATTCTACAACAGCCACGTTCGATACAAACCTCGTAAAGCACTTCAACAGATCTTCCGAACGATATTTGTGCTCGTTGTAACTAGAAGTACGGAGTACTCTTCGGCACAGTTCCAAATATTGTCTGCGCTGCAATGTCATTGATCACGTTAAACTCTATACTGTTCCGCTAGCGATATAAATTTTTTTATTATTTCTTGAATACCTTATCACCGGGGAACATGTCGTACAGTTGACGCAATATAATATCGATCAGAACCTTCACGTCGTTCGTGTAAAAGAGACTCGCCGTGACGTCGTTATTGAACAAATCGATAAACAGTTTTAATACGGAATGCGGAGGCTGCGGTTCGTGATCGAATATTCGCACAGGATCCTCTGTAAAAAGATCGTAGTTTCGCTGGGACGTCGTCATTCGCACGTACTAACAACAGATTTACTTTGGACATTTTACCTTCTCTGTTGAAGAGAAGTAGAATCTTCTCGGTGAAATTTTTCGCTCCTGTCCTCTCTTTCAATGCGTTCAAAACAATGTTCTCAGAGTTGGTAAATTGCAAGTTGTAAGACAGTATTAAGTTTACGAACAAGTCCGGTATTTGATCTTCCAGATCCATGTCGGGAGGGTTCTCTATCAGGTCCAAGATGAAGGCTATAAAATCCGGACCCAATTGCTCTGTAATTCGTTTATAATTAGCTGTGTCGGGCGAAGGAAGAAATAGACGTGCAACAAACGTATAGCGCATTACCTACTTTACTCACCCAAATGCGTAACTGGCATGGGTTCACCCATTGAGAAAATCATAGTAAGCAAGAGCGAAGAGTAATTTAATTTTGTCACATTTCTAGGATTACTTCTCATATCTCTGTTCGAACACGTCAAGTCTCGTTAATTAGATAATCGTCTAAATTTATTACAGTACACCGAGTATTACCTTGCCAACTCCATAGGCAACACGCTGTTCAACATTATGGTTAAGATCACAGAATCCAGACTACACATTACTCCGAACGACTGTAACAGCAATTGTCTGATGGACCACCTCGGCTCCATTTGATAATATTGTATTAATATATTAACTCCGTTATATTGATTCTGTTGTAAAATGTATCTAGAGACGTTTGCGTCCGCGTTTGTCTAGAAGAAATAACAATTTTACTTCCAAACGGAACAACTTCTATTTTTAACACAGGACAGATATGTACCAATATAGAAGTGAGTTCCTTAATATAATCAACGATAACAGATTCATCCTCGTAAAGCATCCAGTTTCTCTGCTGAGAGTCTTCTTTGCAAGAAGTAAGCTCGGTGAAAATTACTTTCAGTCGGTGTGCGTCGTACGTCTCTTCCATGCTCATTTGAGACACGGTGAACGGCATTTCTAATTGACGCAACAACGCGTCCAGATACGGGCTCACGTTCTGCGGCAGTAATTGCTGCAGCCCGGTGACGACCACCGTTACCGCGACCTTCGACATCTCGTAACTCAACTGAGTATTTCTCCGCACTTGATCGAGCAATTGATAAGCCGTATGAGAATTAATATCGCACAATGGACCTTTCTTTTTGATCGGCGAACTGTTAGGAGTCTGCTTAGCGCTGCCCTGAGACGGACTCTTACGAACTTCCGCCTGAATCTTTTGTGTCTCCGAGGAAGATTGACGCGGGACCGACTGTATCGTCGGTTCACTCGCGGACGTATACTGACATTTTGGAGTGATCGGTGCTTCTTCCTTCTCGACGTTACTGTGCAGGGTCGTCTGTGCAGTCATGTACGACGTGTTGCTTTGAACAGTGCTGACGTCCACATCTCGAGTATTGCAAACAGGTGTCGAATTGATTTCTTTAGTAGGCGTTCCAAATTCCGGTGGCATCGGTGCTTGTTTTTTATGTTTCTTATTAGATTCTGCTTGTCTTTTCTTCTCTATTAATCTTAAAAGAAGATCCTGTTTGTCCAAATGCATTCCAGTCTGTTTCTTTGTTTCAAGCTTTACGTTTCCTATGCAGTCCTCCAGGAACTTGATCAACACCTGAGCAGACACCTATAAGATAAAGAAATATATCGTCTAATCTCTGTCACATCGCTGTCTTCTATTGATCTACCTTGACGGTGGTGACATAGTTCGAAGGAATGTACCCGATCTGGCCTTCCCTGTTGACGACTTGCCACCAGTTTCTCTCCTTGGTATTGGTCTGATATAGGATAAAATAGTCGCCTTCCTGAAAGCTGAGAGTCTTCGCGAACGTGGCCTTGAAATCGTACAAAGCTTTGAGCACTTCATAGTTCTCTGTGCACGTAAAGGAACGACGTTAAACAGATGGTGTCAGAGAATTTACGGACGCGAAACTCCGACGATGACTACACGACGAATATCATCGTCTTTGGAGAAGATCGATCCGAAGCAACTCACCTAACCTAATGGAATTGTCATCCATGATCGCTTATTGAAATGGAAAGTGATATTTGTTCCCGTGTAGACAACGCCCAGGTGAAAAGTAAACGGGCGTAGTAGAACGGGTCTACCACCGCTCACCAATTTCACTTTCATTCGTGCTCGACATATTTCTTTTAATACGATGCCTTTTTTTATCGGTTAACTATATATGGGCGAATTCGAGGGGGATATTGCATTTGTATGCGACAGTATATCCGTGTAATAGTTGGAGTTGGAACAACGAGGACACAGAACACGGTTGGTAATCGCGCTTTTTCGACGAGTTTAGCGTGATATGCAATAGATCGCAGAACATGCCAGTTACTGCCGAGGATTTCACAGACTATAAAGCCGCCAGGCTACACGCGATTCGAATTAGTTAAATTTCATCGCTCAGACTATATTCCTTTGCGTATCTTTAGCTTTAATTTCAGTCGCGATTAATTACTTTAAACGTAATAATAGCATTACTTTAAACGTAACTATGATTCTATCTTCTAAAANTCTCTGTGCACGTAAAGGAACGACGTTAAACAGATGGTGTCAGAGAATTCACGGACGCGAAACTCCGACGATGACTACACGACGAATATGATCGTCTTTGGAGAAGATCGATCCGAAGCAACTCACCTAACCTAATGGAATTGTCATCCATGATCGCTTATCGNAAAAATGGTCTCTCTAAATGTCCCCGAAGTTTCATTAAGATATGTTACGGAATATCATTTATATAATTAAAATTCCAAATCAGGGATTGAAACTTGTCAGGAAAAGTATTTCTCTTTAATCCGTAAATCAGAACGCTTAGTTTGCGGCTTCAGTCCGCTAGATGGCGACACGGGTTCAAATCCCAGGCCACGGCCGTGGCCTGGCATTTGAACATATAGTTGGGTTAAGGTTAGGTGATGTTTAGTCTGTGCCAGTCAGCACCGATCCGACTTGTGGTCTGCTCGTGATTTTACGTCGTGTTCGGAAGATCTGCTTGTTTATTATTGAAACGTTGTATATACATTTATAGCATTTAAAAATCTTTATAAATAAGTATAAAATATGTATTCCTTGGAGGACGATCAGTACGAAGACGAAGATGCAGAGGAAATATCGTCGAAACTTTGGCAGGAGGCGTGCTGGATCGTTATTAACGCGTACTTCGATGAAAAAGGTCTTGTAAGACAGCAACTCGACAGTTTCGATGAATTCATCGAGATGTCTGTTCAGAGAATCGTGGAAGACTCGCCGCANAATAATTTACAAAGAGGATTACTTGAGTAGTACATACAATAATTATTTATAGAATTAATTCTATCACTCATATNTAAAATCGGTTTACTGCGAACAGGAATATCACGTTCCTCTACAGGCTTAGCTTCCCTAATAAGTTTTACTTATTCAGCGTTAAAAGGCGATCACAAGGCGCTTATCTTATATAGGAACTGTAGAGGCTGTCTTACGAGACGATTTAAAAAGANCAAGAATGTTAAAATCATGTAAGACAATAATATGGAGAATGAGAGCCAGACCAAAGATATGAGAGCCCATCCAGAGACATGAGAGATCAGGGAAAGACGGGAGAGATCAGAGAAAGATGAGAGGAATCCAGAGAGACGAGAGAGAAGAGGAAATAATTGTAAAATTACATTACCTACATGTATACACGTTATTTATACATAATGACGTGAAGCGGCATCGGAAAAGTTTGAATGCATCCACAGAAATAAAAATTATGTTTATCTACTACGATTTTCTCGTTTGTCGCACTTCTACGAAAGTATGTGTGATTGATATAATTAAAATCTTAATGAAACTTCGGGACCATATGGAGAGGCCTTTTGTGAACATGCCTCTATAGTTTTGTCAAAATCGGTACGTCAAAAGCCGAGATATTTGCATTTCTTTCTAAATCGTCACGGTTGTGCCTGGCATTTGAACGCGTGGCACCATCTAGCGGTTGAAGTCCCGAACTAAGCGTTCTAGCTTTACAAAATAGACTTATGCAAATATCTCGGTTTTTGACGTACCGATTTCGACAAAACTATAGAGGCATGTTCAAAAAGGGCCTCTCAAAATGTCCCCGAAGTTTCATTAAGATATGTTATCGAATATCGTTGATACAATTAAAAATTCCAAATCGGGGATTGAAACTTGTCAGGAAAAGTATTTCTTTTTAATCCGTAAATCAGAACGCTTAGTTCGCGGCTTCAATCCGCTAGATGGCGACACAGGTTCAAATGCCAGGCCACGGCCGTGGTCGTATAGTTGGGTTAAGGTTAGGTGATGTTTAGTCTATGCCAGTCAGCACCGATCCGACTTGTGGTCTGCTCGTGATTTTACCTCGTGTTTGGAAGATCTGCTTGTTTATTATTGAAACGTTGTATATACATTTGTAGCATCTTAAAAGCTTTATAAATAAGTATAAAATATGTATTCCTTGGAGGACGATCAGTACGAAGACGAAGATGCAGAGGAAATATCGTCGAAACTTTGGCAGGAGGCGTGCTGGATCGTTATTAACGCGTACTTCGATGAAAAAGGTCTTGTAAGACAGCAACTCGACAGTTTCGATGAATTCATCGAGATGTCTGTTCAGAGAATCGTGGAAGACTCGCCGCAAATCGATTTACAAGCAGAGGCACAACACACCTCCGGGGAAATAGAGAACCCGGTTAGGCATCTGTTGAAGTTTGAACAGATCTATTTGTCCAAGCCCACTCATTGGGAAAAGGACGGAGCACCTTCTCCTATGATGCCCAACGAAGCGAGACTCAGAAATTTAACGTACTCGGCGCCGCTGTACGTAGACATCACCAAGACAATTGTAAAAGACGGAGAAGACCCGATCGAGACGCAACATCAAAAGACGTTCATAGGCAAGATACCGATCATGTTGAGGTCAAAGTATTGTCTACTCGCTGGACTGTCCGATCGTGATTTAACTGAATTGAACGAGTGTCCGCTTGATCCCGGCGGCTACTTCATCATCAACGGTTCGGAGAAAGTACTTATCGCACAAGAAAAAATGGCAACGAACACGGTTTACGTGTTCAGCATGAAAGACGGTAAGTACGCGTACAAGTCGGAGATCAGATCTTGTCTAGAACACAGTTCGAGGCCTACGTCCACGTTGTGGATCAACATGATGGCAAAGAGTGGAGCCAGTATTAAAAAGTCTGCCATAGGTCAGCGTATCATTGCGATCATTCCCTATATAAAACAGGAGATCCCTATTATGATCGTGTTTCGAGCTCTCGGGTTCGTGGCCGATCGAGACATTCTGGAGCACATCATATACGATTTCGACGACCCCGAAATGATGGAAATGGTGAAGCCTTCGTTGGACGAAGCGTTCGTGATACAGGAACAAAACGTCGCTCTGAACTTCATTGGTACCAGGGGCGCGAGACCCGGCGTGACCAAAGAGAAACGTATCAAGTACGCTCGAGAAATTCTGCAGAAAGAGATGCTTCCGCACGTGGGCATAAGCGACTTCTGCGAGACCAAGAAGGCTTACTTCCTCGGCTACATGGTTCACCGACTGCTCTCGGCCTCTTTGGGCAGGAGGGAGCTCGACGACCGAGATCACTACGGCAACAAACGACTGGACTTGGCCGGGCCGTTGTTGGCGTTCCTGTTCAGAGGACTGTTCAAAAATCTGATGAAAGAGGTCAGACTATACGCCCAGAAGTTCATAGACAGGGGCAAGGACTTCAATCTCGAGCTCGCCATCAAGACGAAGATCATCACCGACGGTCTGAGGTATTCGCTCGCCACGGGTAACTGGGGCGATCAGAAGAAGGCTCATCAGGCCAGGGCCGGCGTCTCGCAAGTGTTGAACCGGCTGACGTTCGCGTCGACGCTTTCGCATCTGCGGCGAGTGAACTCGCCGATCGGAAGAGACGGGAAACTGGCGAAACCTCGCCAGTTGCACAACACGTTGTGGGGAATGTTGTGCCCCGCCGAGACTCCTGAAGGCGCAGCCGTAGGACTGGTCAAGAATCTGGCGTTGATGGCTTACATCAGCGTCGGATCGCAGCCGTCTCCCATTCTCGAGTTCTTGGAGGAGTGGTCGATGGAGAACTTGGAAGAGATCGCGCCGAGCGCCATAGCCGACGCCACGAAGATATTCGTGAACGGCTGCTGGGTCGGCATCCACAGGGACCCGGACCAACTGATGGCCACTCTGCGCAAGCTGAGGAGGCAGATGGACATCATCGTGTCGGAGGTGTCCATGATACGGGACATCAGGGATCGCGAGATCAGGATATACACCGACGCCGGGAGGATCAGTAGGCCCTTGTTGATCGTCGAGAACCAGACGTTGTTGTTGAAGAAGAGACACATCGACATGCTGAAGGAGAGAGACTACAACAACGACGGATGGCAGGAGTTGGTCGGCAGCGGAGTCGTGGAGTACATCGACACGTTGGAAGAGGAAACGGTGATGATCGCGATGTCGCCCGAGGACTTGCGGCAAGAGAAGGAATACGCTTACTGTACGACGTACACGCACTGCGAGATTCACCCGGCCATGATCTTGGGCGTGTGCGCGTCCATCATTCCGTTCCCGGATCACAATCAGAGCCCGAGAAACACTTACCAAAGCGCTATGGGCAAACAAGCCATGGGCGTCTACATCACGAACTTCCACGTCCGGATGGACACTCTGGCGCACGTGCTCTACTATCCCCACAAGCCTTTAGTGACGACGAGATCTATGGAATATCTCAGATTCCGTGAACTACCGGCCGGGATCAACAGCATAGTCGCTATATTGTGTTACACGGGCTACAACCAGGAGGACAGCGTTATCCTGAACGCCAGCGCCGTCGAACGAGGTTTCTTCCGGTCCGTGTTCTACAGATCGTACAAGGACTCGGAGTCGAAGAGGATCGGGGATCAGGAGGAACAGTTCGAGAAGCCTACGCGGCAGACTTGTCAGGGGATGCGCAACGCCATTTACGACAAATTGGACGACGACGGGATCATCGCTCCCGGAATTCGCGTGTCCGGAGACGACGTGGTCATAGGCAAGACCATCACTCTGCCAGAGGCGGACGACGAGTTGGACAGCACGACGAAACGTTTCACGAAGAGGGATGCGTCGACCTTTTTGCGAAACAGCGAGACCGGCATCGTGGACCAGGTGATGCTGACCCTGAACAGCGAGGGATACAAGTTCTGTAAGATTCGAGTGCGCAGCGTTCGCATACCGCAGATCGGCGACAAGTTTGCCTCGCGGCACGGGCAGAAGGGCACGTGCGGTATACAGTACAGACAGGAGGACATGCCGTTCTCGTGCGAGGGCCTCACGCCGGACATAATTATCAATCCCCACGCTATTCCCTCGCGTATGACTATCGGTCACTTGATCGAGTGTATCCAAGGGAAGGTGTCGGCGAACAAAGGCGAGATCGGCGACGCCACTCCGTTCAACGACGCCGTGAACGTGCAGAAGATCTCCACGCTCCTTCAAGAGTACGGATATCAGCTGAGAGGGAACGAAGTCATGTACAACGGTCACACCGGTCGCAAAATAAACGCCCAAGTATTTTTGGGGCCGACTTACTATCAGCGGCTGAAGCACATGGTGGACGACAAGATACACAGCAGAGCGAGGGGACCGGTACAGATTTTGGTCAGGCAACCGATGGAGGGAAGGGCGAGAGACGGGGGTCTGCGTTTCGGCGAAATGGAACGGGACTGCCAAATTTCTCACGGGGCCGCGCAATTCTTACGGGAACGGTTGTTCGAAGTTTCCGATCCGTACAGGATACACATATGTAACTTTTGCGGTTTGATCGCGATAGCTAATTTAAGGAACAACACGTTTGAATGCAAGGGTTGCAAGAACAAGACGCAGATATCGCAAATTCGATTACCGTACGCGGCGAAATTACTTTTCCAAGAACTCATGGCCATGAACATTGCCCCTCGATTAATGGTAGCATAAGTAGCACGCGTTTTTCGTATCTTACAGCGGACAGAGTATTTACATTGTTTTAACGTCGATTATAAGTTCAATCAATTGTGCAAGAATTGTTTTGAATAAACGTCGTTTGCAAGACTGACGAATAAAGTATTAAGAATATATTCTGTCTCGTATACCGTATCTCATTCATCATTATACTTATCGTAAGTATGATTTACTAAAATTTTTACGTGTTAAACGTGTGTTAAACATGATTAATATCGCCGGTCCGTAGTCGTCGTACACGTAGCCGCGTTTCTAAATTCTAACTCCTTTCAGATAACTATCGTAATTCGTAATTTTTTATCAACAGTCATTGAACGTCGCGCGATCGATTACGGTCCGATCGTATCTTCGACGCGATATGTTTCCTCCCAGTTTTTCACCCTAACGTGTCCTAGAGAGACGTCCTGTTGATAGACAAATTTTCTTTCGGACACAAAGGAAGGATAGGAAAGGAAAGGACAGGAAACTATTTGCTCACCCGAGCATAAGCAGCTGACATAAGCAATCGAGTGACACTCGTCGATACATATGTAAAGGAAAGATATCTGTCGCGATATCTCGTGTTAGTTTAAGGTTAACCAATGACACATACAAAGAGCGCGAGCCAGTATCAGTATCCACTCTGGCTGGCATCCCGTTCGCAGTTGCGTTACGGCCTCCATCCATTCAGTCGGACGTCGCTTGTCATCGAACGACAACGCATCGTCGAGGAATCGTGAAGTAATGGAAAATTATCGCGTACCGGTAACTAGGCACGTCCATTCTGTTTGATCGTAAGTGACAAGAAACAAAACACATTTGCGTTTCATCGAGCATCGTCTCCTACTCTTACTGTTCTTTCGTTTCGATTTCATACTGTCATTCGGTATACTGACACGGGAAATTGTTCCAGTGACACACACAGTCGATAAACCGTCTGATCCAGTTCCATTTAATCGATCTATATGAATCGTATCGTTGTCGTTGAAAAGTNACATTTGCGTTTCATCGAGCATCGTCTCCTACTCTTACTGTTCTTTCGTCTCGATTTCATACTGTCATTCGGTATACTGACACGGGAAATTGTTCCAGTGACACACACAGTCGATAAACCGTCTGATCCAGTTCCATTTAAATCGATCTATATGAATCGTATCGTAGTCGTTGAAAAATTCTGATCGATGATGTACGGCGAGATACGATCGACATGCGCGCGGATTTATACATTACGTAAATTTGGAACACGTTTGCCGAACGAATTTCTTACCGGTTGGTGAATTTCTCAGAATCGGACCTCGAAACAGAACACGTGCAGATTACACAAGTTTAAAGTCCATTGTGTAGGATAACTAGGTCTATTAGTCACTATGAAACGTTGTTACGGGCAAATCCAATCTTATATAAAGGAGTTGTATTTCTATACAAGTGCTAAACACGCACTTCTGAACGTGTACTCGTAAACGTTTATTGGCTTCACGCTTTGTTTCATCGTCGCCGTACATCGTCGATCTACCAGTATATTTTCAGAAAGCATTCAATTATTTTTATTAAGCATATAGATTTTGAGAAGCAAGATCCGTTGATTACGCGAGAGACGCGTATCAGATAATTTAATTGATATTTTTAGAATATATTCATCCATCCATTGTATCGTCGAGTATACTTTTGTGAACTTGATTGTATTTATTATCAGCATAAATATGCCTATTATATACTTCAGATTAATTTACCTTATCGGGATTTCAAGTATTAAAACTGTCTTAATTGCTGCTGTGATTGATAATAACATAATAAAGTTGCAAATCGTATAAAAATTCTACTCACAAAGCTTGTAATTTATTTATTATATTCTATGTAAGCAGGTGTGGAAATAAAATTGTTAAATATCTTATCTTTATGTCATCGTGTTAACAATTTTCCATTCAATTTATCACGTGTATGTAATTTGTAATGAATTAATAAATTCGTGTTAAATTAGAGTTGCTCTCTTTTCATTTCACTATAGATGCGTATATTAGAATGATAAGGAAAAGGAGGAAAGAACATCTCTAATTATTAAAGAATTTTTCAGGGAATACTAGTTAATGAATTAAAAAAGCCATAATGGACGGGAAAATAAAAGCAGAGAGGAAAAAGAATCCTAGGGAAGGAGCGAATCCTCTTAGTGCTTTAACATTTGCGTAAGTTTTTTTAAAGAGGTCTCGTTATTTTAGAGTGACTCGGTTGATTTTTTTCCATGTCATTGGCTATTAATAAGATGATCAAACCGAGCTGATAAGAAGGGAATGTCTTCTCAAAAGTAGCCCGGTATCAGATACAGAAAAGTCTTGTGCAAACACAATAATAAGAATCTACATTGAATTCTGTTTTGTGAAGGAGATAAATGAGCTTTGCAATCTGTTTATTGTTATCTGTTGTTTCTATTTCTACATAGATCGTTTTACAGAAACTTTTACGTTATCTTTAATCACTTGTGCTTATTATTGTTGTTGCATACAAAACACAGATAAAATTTTCATTATTGGAAATATTTGGCTTAGTCATTAATATTAGAGATAATAGAAAATATAATCCCAGATAAAACAAATTACTGAGCCGCCACGAATCACAAGAGAATANAACTTTTACGTTATCTTTAATCACTTGTGCTTATTATTGTTGTTGCATATAAAACACAGATAAAATTTTCATTATTGGAAATATTTGGCTTAGTCATTAATATTAGAGATAATGGAAAATATAATCCCAGATAAAAAAAATTACTGAGCCGCCACGAATCACAAGAGAATAATCGATCGTTATTCGTAGGTTCACGCTGCCCACGTTTTGGCTGGGCCGTCGTCGAGACTTGGAGATATCCGACTTATACAAACCCCTCAAAGAGCACACGAGCAATCGGTTGGGCGCAAAGATATCGAAAATATGGGAAAAAGAATACGACGCTTATGCGAAACAGAAACGACTGATCGAGGAGAAAGACGATCACGAGAAGTATCACGGAAAGAAAACATTGAAGGAACCCAGTTTTGCGAAGGCCTTGATGAAATGCTTCGGTCCGCAAATAATGTTTTACGGAATAATTCTGGCAGTTTTGGAAATTGCTCTTAGGTACAGATCTCACAATTTCTCCTGCTATAGACGCTACACATAGACAACGGTCGAACAATTCGATACATCGGATTAAAACTATTTTATTAATTGTTCAGATTATCACAGCCCCTATTCCTTGGCCTTTTGATTCGTTACTACAGTCCAACGATAGCCGAACCCATACCGTTACACACAGTAATGACCAGAATACGTAATTCTTCTGATTCGCAAGTTCATGAAATTGAAGATGCGATCAAACCGTTAAGTCATTTATAGACCCCATTGTTTTCTGTTTGTACCTGCTCATCTCCTTATCTTATCTGTATCTGGCATGTAGACTAGTTTCGTTGTTTATGAATCGTCGTCTTTCTCCGCATAAAGTAGATTATTATTAGACACTCACACTACTTGTTGGTAGAAAGTTGAGATTTCGTCGTAACTAACGGTTTGCAAAGTTTTGTAGTCTGGATCGGTTTACCTCGATTTTAATGTTTCTTGTTTCACGTTTTTAGGGTGCTGCAGCCGATATTTCTCGGGAAACTTTTACGATTTTATAGTACCGAACAGGTCTCAAAGGACGACGCCTATTTGTACGCGGGCGGGGTAATATTGTGTTCGACGTTGTTGCTGTTCGTCATACATCCGTACATGTTGGGGATACTGCACATCGGAATGAAAATGAGGATCGCTTGTTGCACGCTGATCTACAGAAAAGCTTTGAAGCTCTCGAGAACGGCTATGGGAGAGACGACGATAGGACAAGCGGTGAATCTACTGTCGAACGACGTCAACAGATTCGACATAGCTCTGATACATCTGAATTATCTGTGGATCGGACCGCTCGAAACAATTATCATAACGTACTTCATGTACGAGGAAGTCGAGTTGTCCGCTCTGTTCGGAGTCGCGATACTGCTGTTGTTCATTCCCTTGCAAGGTAATACAGAAGAGAACGTATCACTCGTCTGACACTTGTCGCTTCTTAGACGTAATAACGCACGTGCAATGTTTTTTTTATTTCATATTACCGTCTCCTCTTTTTTTTCTCTTTTTTCAATCGTGTAGGATATTTGGGTAAAAAGTCCTCGATATACAGGTTGAAAACGGCGATCAGAACGGACGAGAGGGTTCGACTGACCAACGAGATCATCACCGGTATTCAGGCGATCAAGATGTACTGCTGGGAGAAACCGTTCAGCGATCTGATCGAGCGAGCGAGAAAGTATTTATAATTTTTACACAGTATTTCAAACGACTCGACGTTCACAAACGCGTCACTATGTACACGAGACGTTTTCCCACCATTGCAGGAGAGAGATCACCGTTATACGAAACATGTCTATGATCAGAGGTATCACCATGTCCTTCATCATGTTCACCACGAGGATGTCTCTCTTCATCACGATATTAGCGTACATATTCTATGGTAATAAGATAACTGCCGATAAAGTGTTCATGCTGCAAGCGTATTATAATATACTACGGCAAACTATGACGGTGTTTTTCCCGCAAGGCAAGTACACTTCTTTCCGCGTATATATCGTTTAGCCGAGGACAAGCAGTAATTAAGGTTCGTATCGTAGGAATAACCCAAATGGCCGAGTTATCGGTTTCCGTGAATCGTTTACAAAAGTTCATGATGTACGAGGAAATCGACACGAGGAACACCGATCAGAAGGGCTCGCGAAACAAGGAGACCGAACGAAACGATGCGAACAACGTGGAGAAGGATACGAATAGTACGAGTCGTGAGAAACGCGAAACGACAAACAGTTATCAAGGGGACTACGTTATAAACTTGAAGAACGCGAGTGCCAAGTGGTTGTCGTTCGACCACGAGGACACGTTGAAGAACATCGATTTCAAACTGAAGCCGGGCGAATTGGTCGCCGTCGTCGGTCAAGTCGGGTCCGGTAAAAGCAGCTTGCTGAATTTGATACTGAAGGAACTGCCGACGGCCACGGGCTCCATAGAGGTACGCGTCGTCGTTCGTCGATTCGATCGCGGTTTGCGCGTAGTCGTGAGATTAACGTCTTGTTTCGCAGATAAACGGGAAAATCGCGTACGCGAGTCAGGAACCGTGGCTGTTCGCCGGTTCCGTGCGACAGAACATACTTTTCGGCCGACCGATGGATCAGTTCCGATACGATCGCGTAGTGAAAGCGTGTCAGCTGAAACGTGACTTCGTCCTATTGCCGTACGGTGATAAAACAATCGTCGGGGAGAGGGGCATCAGTTTGTCGGGAGGACAGAGGGCGAGGTCGGTGACAACGATATGCATAGTATTCGCGATAAGTAATACGGTAATAATTCATTGATTCGTACGTGCAGAATTAATTTAGCTAGAGCAGTTTACTCAGAGGTCGACACGTATCTGTTGGACGACCCGTTGAGCGCCGTCGACGCTCACGTGGGCAAGCACATGTTCGAAGAGTGTATCGTCAAGTACTTGAGAGGCAAGGCTAGGATCATCGTCACGCATCAGTTGCAACACTTGCGAAACGTCGACAGGATACTCGTATTGAAAGATGGACGCATCCAAGCGGAAGGGTACGTCTTCTGATCAGTCGAATTCGTCGTTGACCACACGCATTCGTCGTTCACGTCACACGCGTCGCTGCTCATTTCAGTTCTTACGACGAGCTCTCTCGTATTGGAATCGACTTTGGACGACTGCTCGAGAATCCGGAAGAGGAAGAAGGGCGAGCGACGGGATCCGGTCCTCCCAGCAGGAGTAATTCCCGAAACGCCAGTATCACGTCGTTGAGTTCGTTGAAGAGCAACACTACCGAGAAAGACGATCCGGTGGAGGTACGTACGTATATCGATGATACGACGAAGGAGCAGAAAATTATAATACGCTAGCGTGTTCGTTAATTATTTTTAGGTGGCCGAGATGCAATCGAAGGGAAAAGTCTCCGGGAAAGTGTACGGAGGATATTTTTCCGCGGGCGGGAATTGCTGCGTGTTGTTCGTAGTTCTGATGTTGATGATAGTGTCTCAACTGCTTGGGAGCGGTAGCGATTTCTTCATCTCGCAGTGGGTCAATATGGAAGAGAAATCGGTAATTATCGTCCGTGGCCTTTGTCGTTTGCTAATTTCTTCTCTCTTTCGCGAGTTCTTTCGATTCCTCGCGATTTTAACGAGCGCACACAGTTGAAGGTGGACCCGACGGCTGACGACATCGAGCAAAACTGGCAAGGTTCGATAAGCCGTAAAGTGTGTATATACGTGTACAGCGCGTTGATCGCTTGCACCGTGGTGATCACGTTGGTCCGTTCCGTCGCCTTCTTCGTGACCTCTATGAAAGCGTCGAAGAGACTGCACGACCGCATGTTCCGGTCCATAAGTCGGGCAACGATGCTGTTCTTCAACACGAACGTGTCCGGTCGGATTCTGAACAGATTCTCGAAGGACATGGGCGCCATCGACGAGCTGTTACCGATGGCTCTGATAGACTGCTTGCAAATCGGCTTGTCCCTCCTGGGAATCATAACCGTCGTCGCCATAGCCAACTACTGGCTATTGATACCCACCGTGGTCATCGGATTCATCTTTTACTACATCCGCGTGTTCTACTTGGCGACGAGTCGCAGCGTGAAACGACTCGAAGGAGTCAGTGAGTACTTTACACGATTACTACTCTGTCTCCCCCTTGTCGACGGCCGTTGTCGCGGACGGATCCCCCGCTTCTCCTCTCCTGCTTCCCATTTGTTCGTGTCTAAGGAAAGAAATTTCTCGTCGACCGAGTTGACTAAGAGATCTGTACCGACGCGACGTGTAGCTCGATCGCCGGTGTTCACGCATCTCAGCGCGACTCTGCAAGGACTGCCCACTATTCGAGCCTTCGAAGCGCAAGAGATTCTGGCGAAGGAATTCGATCAACACCAAGACCTACACTCTTCGGCGTGGTACATATTCATATCGTCGTCGAGAGCGTTCGGGTTCTGGCTGGACTTCTTCTGCGTCATCTACATCTGCTTGGTCACTTTGAGCTTCCTGTTCCTGGACGACCGTACCACCGGTGGTAACGTGGGTCTGGCCATAACGCAGAGCATCGGACTGACGGGGATGTTCCAGTGGGGTATGCGACAGAGCACCGAGTTGGAGAATCAAATGACCTCTGTAGAGCGCGTCCTCGAATACACGTGAGTGACTGTCGTGAGTGAGAACGAGTCGTTGCCTCGACTCAAATGTTCGTTTTGTTTTACAGTAACGTGGAGAGCGAGCCACCGCTCGAGAGTACGCCAGACAAGAAGCCGAAGGAGGCTTGGCCCGAGGAGAGCAAGATCGAGTTCAAGAACATGTCTCTCAGATACGATCCGGCCGAGGCACCGGTACTCAAGAATCTGAACTTCGTGATCTATCCTCAAGAGAAGATCGGAATCGTGGGTAGAACCGGCGCCGGCAAGTCGTCCTTGATCGCGGCTCTCTTCCGTCTCGCGAACATCGACGGTACCATCACGATCGACGGAGTCAACACTCTCGAGATCGGTCTCCACGATCTCCGTTCCAAGATCAGCATCATCCCTCAGGAACCGTTCCTGTTCTCCGGCTCGTTGAGAAAGAATTTAGATCCGTTCGACCAGTACGAGAGCGACTCCGTCTTGTGGCAGGCGTTGGAAGACGTCGAGCTGAAGGAGATGGGACTCGAGGCGCACATCGGCGAGGGCGGGTCCAATTTGAGCGTCGGCCAACGTCAGCTGGTCTGTCTAGCACGAGCGATCGTCAAGAACAATCCCATCCTGGTCCTCGACGAGGCTACGGCGAACGTCGATCCGCAGACCGACGAGTTGATACAAAAGACGATACGCACGAAATTCGCTAATTGCACGGTACTCACTATCGCGCATCGTCTCAACACAGTGATGGACAGCGATCGAATCTTGGTGATGGACGCCGGAAGCGTCGTGGTGAGTGTTAAATCATTCGTTCGACTCCTCTCGCAAGTGACACAGATTTATAGCGAGACGAATTTTTGTAGGAATTCGACGCTCCTTATTTGCTGATCCAGAAGGGTGGTCACTTGGACAGCATGATAAAGGAAACGGGACCGGCGATGGCAGAAGCTCTGAAGGAGGTCGCCCGCGTGAGCTACAAAAATCGCACGTCTACTGCCCTTTAATCAATCATTTTCTGATGCATTTTATAGTTGTAACGTTTACACGACCGCCAGTGTTAAGTTTATCGATGCATACGTACTTCGTTCATTGGTCATCGAGTTTCACGGATATACAGTATTAATCACACGGATTATTTTCTTCGTAAAACAAAAGATCGACATCGGTTTATAACGTTGCTGTCTCGCACGTGCGAACTTGGCGAGATTCACCGTGGTACTTAAAAAACGTGAGATTTTTTAAAACTATTTTTACGTACGAGCAAATAGAGATATCAACGTATTACCTCGTCGTCGTCGTGATCTTCGACTTAGCGTATCGGTGCTATGAGTACAAAGATGGTGTTCGGTTCAAAGATATACATACGTAGGTGCTTAATTCATTTTTCTCGTCACAAACGCGAGGACGTAATTTTGATCGTGTACATTTTGTGTACATAAATATTTTTGTAGAATATTTCGAGTTTTTCGTCGCGACAATTATCAGACACGCGCGACGTAGTAGTGAAAGCGAAAGAGGGCAGCGTCACTGACGTAAACAACTATTTTGTCAGTTTATACTGTGTCAAAGGAACGCAATTTTTCTATATACAAAGGTTCACCTCATTACTTTCATGTATTACTTAATTATACTTTATTGTACAATGAAACGTATTGTACTCTTAGGAAAGAAACGGTCTTATATGTACAAGTGCCTATATGTAATTTAATTATATTACAAATGAGAGAAATAAATGCAGACAACTACTATTTATCCTGCCGACGTGCTGCTGCCTCGTTTTATCACACTTCCTTTCTTCCGAAAATACGATCTACGGCGGCGGTCAAGATGAAAATAAAATTAATTTTTGGAAATATAAATACTCTCGTTTATTATCCGGTCGTCGAACAAAAATTTCTCGCCTGACCTCCGAAACAAAAACGGACCTAATTTTTGGTAAGCCACAGAACCTTTGTCGATTCTTTTATCGGATACAACTGGACTTCTTGAAAAGTGTTCACGAATTCATTGTGACACCGAGACGTATAAAAAGAGAAAAAGAGAGAAGAACGCGATGGACGAATAACGCTAAAAAAAAAACAAGCATACCCTCCTAATGTCTAGAACTCTGCTTACTCGACTCGCCAAAAATTGCCCGAACGTGACGCCGCATCCGAGCGTCGAGGCACATTCTCGCGAGACGAGTACACGCTAGTGTATCGTAATACTGACAGTAAAGAGATTATTATGACGTTTAAAATTAAGCTCACAATACGCGGTACCTGTGTCTCTCTGTGTGTAACGTTAAAAAGTACGATCGAGCGGACTGGAAATCGCAGCGGCGATGAAAGCCGGTCCGCTGCCTCGCCGCCGCCATCATAAAACCATTTGAACCTTTTACAAGAGAAAGAAAAAAACACACGAGTACGACGTTAACAAGACCGACGCAAGCAGCTTCGAAGATCTTCGTCTTCACACTGCTACGATTCCCAGACCGGTCGTAACGCGCGGTAGCNATTATGACGTTTAAAATTAAGCTCACAATACGCGGTACCTGTGTCTCTCCGTGTGTAACGTTAAAAAGTACGATCGAGCGGACTGGAAATCGCAGCGGCGGTGGAAGCCGGTCCGCTGCCTCGCCGCCGCCATCATAAAACCATTTGAACCTTTTACAAGAGAAAGAAAAAACACACGAGTACGACGTTAACAAGACCGACGCAAGCAGCTTCGAAGATCTTCGTCTTCACACTGCTACGATTCCCAGACCGGTCGTAACGCGCGGTAGCGAAAATATCCGGATACTCGTTATAGAAAACCCTAAAAAAATTTGTATAATACACAGAATACGTATTAATCATAAAAGTCTTGCTACGGTAAGTGTACGAATACTTCTTTTCACGACCCCTACCGAATATACGTGTTCGTAATATGCATCTGTATAGGATATATGTATTATCGTACAGTTTACGGCTATCTCCTTCGAATTACAGGATTTTCGGTTTACGTCACACGTTCACAGATACATTTTTCTAAGTTCCCCGCGATCGCTCGGCGAACGTTGAGTGATACAATGTCGTAATGTCGAAAAAATGGTATAAAAAAACTGATACATGAATATAATATGTGTACATCCTCTCCGTCATCCCGTTTCACGTGTATGTACAAAACAGTATAAAATGCTCTCACGACGACTTAACGTGTTACGTGTATTGCAAAAGATTCGCGCCTAGAAAAGTGTGCCCGGAAACGTAGACGCGGTTTTATACATACATCGACACGACTCTCCTCGCTCTTGTCTGAATGGTACATACATATATAAATAATACGCCCTACGGCTAAAATAATAAATAAGAACAATGGAGCACTGATCTATCCGATATATATACAAACAGAGAAGGAAAGAGAGAAGTCTTCACTGTTATCGATTACGTATTATAATACGCGAGCAACGAGATTTGCTTTCCTTACCCTCTGCCTCTCTCGCTTCTTTCGTTCTCGTTTCACCGCTGTCCTTCGTGTGCCCGCGTGAGAAGGAAGACTGAGAGCGTTCGTGCGCTTCCTCTTACATCGAATTTCGCACGACCACGAATCGTGCCCGTCAAAACCGGATAGAATATGACGCGCGACGAAAAAAAAGTTACTCCCGTGACATAAGGAGATCCACGCGCGTTCAGCGACGGCCTCGGGCAAACGGTGTTAACGCTCGGTCAACTTTTCTTCGTTACAATCAATTTGATACGTTCTCGAACGTAAAAGGAATGTCGTTCCGATCGGATCAAAAGTCGAGATACTTTTCTCCGGGGGTTACTATCGAGGAACGTCCAGAAGTAATGATCTGGTTTGAAAAGAGATAACGACGTGGCGAAGAAGTTCGACGAGGAAGCGCACGCTTACTAAGCTACGTGGAACGAGTCTTTAGAAAGTATTCATTACCGCGCGATCCGCGAATATGAATTCGAGCGTATCGACTCGGCTAGAGTCGTTTACAAAGTGTCAGCAACGAATTAAGAGTCTCGCCTCGTGGAGCCCGCGGAAACACGGTTTCTAACGCGGGCGTATAGGTACGCGCGAATCGACGTCACGTATAAATATCTATTTTCCCACGATTAAACGAGGACCTCGAGACTCTCCCGCGATCGCGCCTTCTGCTGTCCGCATTTCCCGTTCGCCTGGACGATCATCGCGACCGACTGGCAGCCGTTATCGGCGCTGACAGGTCTGACGGGCGGCATAGCCAGTCGCAGCATGTACCAGAACTTCTGGCTACCGGCGGTCGGCTTCCCGGTCTCCTGCCAACGGAGAATCTTCAAACGATCCAGGGCGAGCTCGCCCGTGTCGTCGCGAGTCGATCGTTTCGCGATCGTGGTCGGGTCCGGCAGGTCCTTCGTGGCGATCACTATCGTTCGCGTCGCGAGGTTCGAGAGTTGCTTCAGGACCGCGGCCACGCTCGTCTCGTTCCAAACGTTGCCCAGAGCCGACGGGCTGAGAATCACGATTACCCTTCGGCTCGTCGCGGCATGCGGGCTGATCTCCAAACCCCCTGAAACAATGTTCGACCCTTTCGTTTATAAAAATACTTAATTACGTATATCTATCTCACGGAAGACTATCTTTCTCTTTCGTTTTATCATAAAGTCTACTATTGTGTGTCCTTGTATTATATCGCCTTTGCGTGTCGTCTCACGATGCGGTGGTGCCATACTAATGGCAAAAGTAAATTTCGCCGTTTACACTGATAAGCACAACGGTGATACGATACGAGGGAACACGGGTGCGCTGAATCGAGTCAACATTACCGCACTTATTTCTGATATCAATTATAATTATTATATTAAAAATTGATTACTGGTTTCAATTACAAGAGTACACTTGAATGGAACGGAGCTACTAGCGAACCGTTTTGGTTGCACGGCAAAAGGATCGTTGAACGGGTTCGCGGGCCCACTTATTCGGTAATGTTTGATGGACTGCGAGGCAAAAGTTGGGCTAGTCAAAGCATAAACCGAATTCCCCTTGAGTCGGTACGCGGGGCAAACTATTCTGCGATTCCGCGAAACTTTCACTTCGCTTCACCCACTACTGCTCCGCGCCCCTAAGCAAGTGGCATTCGGGTAGTCGAAAATTTGAATTTCCTTTTGAGCCCCGTGGAACTTTGCGCGAAATTCCTACACTCCGAGCGGTTCGAAGACGTTCGGCATTCCGGGGAGATTCTTTCCCGCAAAATTCCTCGGCTTCCCGTCCCGCTCTCGCACGGCGTCGACGCCGGCCAGTGGTATTTTCGCTTTTCAAAAAAAAAAAAAAAAAAAAATCGTGAAGTTGAAAAACGAAGGCAAAAGTAGTTTTGCTTTTCTCGCCCGGAGGCTATCGACTTTTCCGAAGCGGCGACCAGTTCTTTGAACTAACGAGCGACTTTCTTAATTCGTCTTTTAACGTTGCGGCGAACCCGGTGATATCGGGAACGGAGAGAGAGAGAGAAGGAGACCGTCGCAGTTTTGCGGTTTCGCAAAGTTATCGAAAGTCGGTGGCACGAAAACGCGGAGTTTGCAGAGGGAATGGTTTCGTACACACCTAATTCGAAACCGCGGCTGTCTCCCGGAGAGACAAACGAGACGCTCGCGTCCAAGTCCGAGAAGCCAACCACCAGGACCAACTTTCTAATTCAATTTGCAAGCTTGCAACGCGCTCTGATTCCGGGATCCTGATTCACCACTGTTTTCCGGTTTATCCGTCACGGGTACGCGCGGTCTCTCGACTCGATACAAAGAGTACGCGCGCGTTCTTCGTGATCTCGCGTGAATAATTTACTACGACCGCGTTCGATCTTCCGTCCAACGACCGTCAATGGAAATACGTGAGGTCCGCGCGTTATTAAAGAAGGGAGTGTTACGCAAATAGATCAACGAAACCGTTTCCCTGTAAAGGAAAAAAGGAGACGAGCGACCGAGACGACGACGTCGACTTGCGCCGGGCCGTGCACCAGGGTCGCGCAATTTGCATTTATAAAATCACGGAGAGACCGCATTCTCCGTCGCTCGCCAATATGGCCACTCAATTTCGTCCCGCCAATTAGAACGAAATTAGCGTCTGAATATTTTTTCGCCGAACCAGCCGTTATCGCGCGCCTAAACCGTTGATATTCATGAGATGCGGAGGACCGAGGGTGATACCCGGACGGCCGTGCCGCGCCGCGACATTTGGCCCGCGAAACTGGATCGCGGCCTATCTTTTCCTCTTATTTCTGGTGGTCGCCTATCGTTCCGCCTCCGTACTTTGCAAAACACGACCCTGCCACCGTTCGTCTACCCTTCCCGCGACTTCGTCGATTATAACACTTGTTACAGCTATCCTTGAAACGACAAAAAAAAAAAAATAAAACCAATTACGTCGTTTCATCAATTTTTCGGTAAAATTAAAAGAACAATCATGTATTTCGTATTTATCCTTCTCTTCTAATGTTACGTGCAATTTCTATCGAGGTGAACTACAATGTTTCTAACAAGAAGGGTCACTTTGTCCTGGACAGTGGCCGGTTAATTAAACGGAATTACTTACAGTTCTGATTCAGCTGGGAGAGCTCCAATCCCGTGCACTTGTACCGATGCCTCGACTCCAGCGTCGGGATCACTATTCCGATGACCAGGCTCGAGTCCTTCTCGTGATAGCACACCAGAGCGTCGCATTCCTTGCCGTCTGCAATTCGTGTTCGTGACGTGTGATTAATTCGTCTTTCTCTGTCTAGCCACGGCGGTGTCCTCGAGCAAAAGCTACCCCCCCGATCGTCCGACGAGTAAACTTCAAATCGGGGGACAGAGATAAAAACAAAGCTTCTCGTACGGCGTCGATTCCGTCGCAGTTAATTCCGAATTGCCTCGGGCTTTGCATTGTTCTGGAATAGTTTCGGGACGGGAAACTGCGGCGGCGGCGACTTTCGGGGAAAAGAGGAAGCGACGGTCGCGGAAGAAAAAAGGAGATAAGGACAGTCGTTTACTATTCGCGAAAATGGGCCCTAGGAGAGACGAAAATTCGCGTTCGCCGCGTGACGACGTTTTCTCCTTCTCGGTTTTATAGGCAGCTCGGTTTCTAATTCGTGACCGCGTCTACGAGGCCGCGAACACGAATTCCGACCGAGTGAAAGTAGCCAATTGTTCGTGGAACGATTTCCCCGCGACGGTCGACGCAGACTCGGAAACGTTTTCGTCTGAGCTCGAACCGCTGCCGAGTCAGATACTTCGTCCACCTGTTACGTGCCCAATTGAAATCGGTGCCAAGCCAGCCTCGTTTCGCGGCAATTTCGAGAATGAAAACGATCTCGAGCGAAACGCTTCGAGGAGACGCGTTAACCGCGCGTCGAACAATGACCGGCAAATGAAATTCCTAGCAGTAGACGAGGAGGAGTACGGCCGGTGGCACCCGGCGTGAATAATCGGCGCGGAGAGGCTCGCGGCGCGTTTCCACGCGCGCCGCGCGCACGTGCCCGCATATAAACGACGGGGCCTCGGGACGAGCTGGAAATCTCGATAAATCACGAGACGATCGATAGCCTCGCCTCGTCCGGGACCTTTGACCACCGCGCCCGTTCGTTACGGTTTCACGATTTTTCACAGTTTTCCCCGTCGCTGGTACGATGAAAAACTCTCTCTCTCTCTCTCTCCCTCTGTCCGGTCTATTTCCCGACCCGCCGTCCGTGACTCGCCCCGAAACCAATTCGTCTCCCGCGAACGGATTCGAGAATAGAACCGGCGGGGGAGAACGAGGGGCGTAGCCACGCGACCGGTGCGACGGATATGGAAATCGCGCATCGATCGTCCGTTAATCGCTACCGAGACAACTTTAATCGGTCCCGTTTGTCAGTCGATTGATTCAGCTTTTAACTTCGAGATCGTCGTTTCACGAGTTTTGCGACTCTCCGTCGACGTTTCAACACCGACGACCGACGCGGAGAGACCGAGCGCGCGGGAGAGAGAGAGAGGCGGAACGACGATCTCCGTGAAACGTTAATGGGCAACGTCGCCGCTCTTCCCAGAATCGTCGTAATCGCGGTAATTTTCCAGCTTCCGTATTAGGAGCCACACTCGATCGCCATCGAGTGGCATCGACTAGATCCCGTCTCTCCTCTTTGCTTATATCTCCTTCTGTAACTGCTTACACGTGTAACTAGCCGGTACACGACTGCCGCTCGTCGCCCTCGTACCCCTTTTCTTCCCGCTGCTTCGTTTTCACGGATCGTCGAGACGATTCAATAATTCCTCTACAAAGAACAGAGCGCGGGATAAGTTGGCGTTTCAACGTAACGCGCAAGTTTCACGGTCACCGATATTCGCGCGACGTTACGAGGACGGCGAGGAACGACTGTAGAGAGCAAGCATTTGTTGCAGTGTTTAAAAACATTACGGCGAACGCGTCCCCGATAACGGAGTTCGATAACGGGCGTATCAAACGATGAACGTTGCACGGATACCTCCTATATATGTTATAAAGAAGCGCATCGGGTACGCGAGAGGTGCGCTCTAATTATTTCGAGCGTCGAACGAGGAGGAGCGACGACGTCACGATCGATTCGTACCGCGAAAAAGAGAAGCGGGGAAAATGAGTCGTCGACGCGACCCGCTCGGGATTAACCGGAGGATTAAGCGGGTGCGGCCACCCCGGGAATATTAGAGCCTGATGCGAGGAGCAGCAAGTTTCTCGAGACTCCGGTAGTATCGAGCGAACGCGGCTGGCATAACCTGGGGGATACGTAAAAGTTGCACGAAATGGGAATTCGATATGTTAATTTCGGCCGAGTTAAGGTAACCGGCCGGTCTGCCTCTTAAAACGCGAGACCGAACGCGATCTACGGAATTTGTTGCATCCGTTACACAGTTCCCGAACTCGTTTCTCGATAAATGAAAAAGAAGCCCGAATTGGTTTCGGTAGAAAAACCTGGTTGAACGAAACCGGGAGGATTTAAGAACGTCCGCGATAAGATACCGCGCGCGCGCGATAGCGAAATAGTCCGGTCACTGAGTCACCGTACATTCTAGCGTTGTTCGCAATTCCCATAAATCGGCGTAACCATCGTTCTCGTCATCACGTTTGTAGCACGATCCGCGTTAAATAAACAAGAAGGTTAAACGCTGAAGTATAAAACTGATTGTCCAATTAAAGGTCAGACTTGAGCCACCCTTTACGGCGGGATTAACTGATCCTCTTTCGCGGGGTTAAACGAGCGACTGGAGAACGGAACAAAAAAAAAAGAAGAAGGGGACGGAGGAAAGGGTGTTTAATTCGTGGAGGATCGCGTCGGGGCACAAAGCCGGGGCGAGCGCCGGGGGTAATTAAGAATCGCATTTACTCGAGCGAAAAAGAGTAGTCGCTATCCGATAATTACCGTTCTCTTCGAGCGGGGCGAATTTGTCCCGACAAAGTAGCACCAGAGGAAGCCAGCAGCGAGCGTAAAACGCGGCGGCCGATATTAACAAGAGCAGGACCAGGATACCGACCAGGAACGACTTCCTCCACGATCCGTTCTGCAGACCCAGCGCGAACTGCGGCTCTGCAAAAGAAAAACAACGACACATCATCAATCCGTCAGAAAAACAGATTTTTACCTTTGCCCCGGCCGAACCGTTATTGACATTTAAAACTCATATCGTTGATCGCGCGCGCGCGTTCTCCGATCTCGTTTCAAGTTACGTATTTGAACGGTTTAAAAACAAGAGTTGTTTTTTTTTTGTTGCGAGCGGCAAGGCGAAAAGCGGTATCGATCGCCTGACACGGCGTGCCAGAAGGAAAACAGGGCGAACAACGACAAACAGTTTTCCTAGATAGAAACGCGTTACGGCGAAGTGTCGGCACCGCGTACGAATTTCGGTTAATTGGCTGGAATTAATTGGGCCACCGCTCGTCGGCCGGGTAACGAGAGCGGCGAATTAAATCGGATACGATTGAAATCGCTGCAAGACGTCGTTTAAATTACGGATCGGCCCGTTAATTAGTCGTAGTCAGTACGGGATATATTGGCTCTCCCCTTTTTTTCCGACCGCACGCGCGTTTCTCCTTTGGATACGATCGAGAATCCACGCGCGCAAACGTTCGCTAAAAAGGGTTCTCGTTGTTGCAAAAAGTACCTTGTAATTATCCGATTATCTAAATACCGATTAATTGGATTCAATCGTCAAATAGGATAAGCAAAATTCCGGTATGTTTCTTAATCACCCGTTCGATCGCGTTACCGTCAGTATATAGAAGAAAAACGCGGATTTACAGGAACACTGCTATAGTCGGTGTATCGCGCATGGTAAAGCGACCGGGATAATTGCTTCTCAACAGTACGAATTTGACGGTTTAGTTACCTTGTCGATAGATGTGAGCCGGCAACGTAATCTCCTCGTCGACGCCGTTGCTAACTTCGCACTTGTATTCGCCGTAATCCTCCAGAGTTATATCCTCGATCTCCAAATACGAACCGATTATTTGATTGTTTTCCCTGAAAGCATACACGCTCGTTAATCCCGTCTGCCAACGCCGTCGTTCCTTATTTCCAATTCAATCGCCGGTTAATCACGCCGCTCTAACGCTGTAAAAAAAAAGGAAGTGAAACTGAAATTCACTCGTCGCATTAGCTTCGTGTAACGAGCTCTCTGAAAAAGTGCATTAACCGGTAGCTTTTAACGAACCTTTCATCCCTACGGAGAACTATACACTATTTAAAAATGGCAAATGCGCGCGTCCTCAACCGAAAAGGGGACAGAGCAGCTACGCGGGATTCGTTTACACCTCCCATTATCCGGGATCGATTTTCCCGACGCGCGTACCGAAGTCCCGTCTAGTTTTTCGGCTCCTCGCGGCGTCGGGAGAACGCGTCGTTCGTCGAGAAAATTTTGATCTCGATTTCGCGACGCGAGCGAAACGGAGCGAACCGATCGGCCCGCGTGTGCATTCTGTTCGCCGAGCGTGTGCGCGTTCGTTAGCGCAAAGTTCTCCGGCGCGGACGCGTTACACGCGCAACGCGAATTTTAAATTGACCAACTTCGGTCCCGGCCCGGCCCCGACTCGCTCCGGTTGACGATTCAATTCGACTGCAACTTTTAATTAAAAGTTCGCCCGTCGGAATACGAAACAATCGGCGGGCGCGGTGCCGTTCGTTTACGACTCGCGATCACGGAATCGCGGGGCCAGATTCGTCGACGTGTTATCGACCTAGGAAGAGAAAATCTCCTTTATGCCTGATGGATCAATTATTTCTTATCGGGTTCGAAAAACGTCGGTCGAGTCATAATTATCTTTTCCGCTTTGATTTTTCTTTTTCACGTCGACGAATTATGATACCGATAATTATCACTTCCGCTTTCGTTTCTTTTCTCGTCGACGGATCACGTTATCGGAATCTGATAGTCGTCAACGAGCGGACACCACCTGTACTTCTAATCCAACTTTGTACGTTAGAACTTTTTATGAAGTCACAATTGATAAGATAAATTCAACTAATAACTAAGTTGCAATTTATCAGCTACTAGTATGCCGACTACTGCAATAGCTTGATACTATGTATGATTCTCCACCAGATTTTTGTTCACAATCCTTTATTAATATTGTTTTAATCTCAAATAAAAAGATGTTATACGTCACTTGCTCTAGAACCGAGTTTATTTATTTATTTATTTATTTCACGGGCTAGGAAACCCTTTTTAAAAAAATACATGATTAGATACATACAAGCAGTACCTTTTAATATAAATATTCATAACTATAACATCATCATGTCCAAATTTAATATCCTATCTCTGGAAAGTAGAAGGACTATCTCTGAAATAATATTTCTCAGAAATCTTCTGAATAATAACATGGACTCTCCGTTGCTTTTGGAACAAATCAAGCTCAATGCCCCATTGCGTTGTCTTAGGCCTACCACTACTTTCTACCAAGAAAGATTTAAGTCCAGTTTTGGGCACGCTAACGTTATTGCAAGGATTACATCCAAAGCTAATAGACTTAGCCACTTATTTGACATCTTCCATGATTCTGTACCTGTCATCAGACGTAAGCTTCGTGATCATTTCTTGTCATTATTGATATAATATTCCCCACTAAGTTATCTACTCATTTTCTCTCATTTTAACTCATATCATATTTATGCCAACTGTACTGCTCTTACTATTATCTTTTGTACCTTAAAGGGTTTTCTAACCCGTATAATAAATAAATAAATAAATAAATAAATAAATTAGGTGAAGATAGGCAATGACACTATTATTATATACCAATATAAGTAAAGAGGCAGGATATAGTCAGAGTTCTCAAGGAAACGAACGCAATTAAAACCAAAGTGATTATCTCAAGCCGTAGACAATGATTTATTTTATATTAAGGGTCATGCATTTATATTTCCATTACTCGTCGAGTGCATTCATACATAGTACGTACGAGCACTCTCGTGGCGTTGTCTCATTAAACGTCACTCAAATTCCTGTTAATTCCACGTTTTTAATGGGGCACGAGTGTCAGCCGGCGCAGCGCGCAATAACCGGTATCGATCCGGGCCGTCTGTCCACCGAAAGTGGCGGATGTTTNCCTACGGAGAACTATACACTATTTAAAAATGGCAAATGCGCGCGTCCTCGACCGAAAAGAGGACAGAGCAGCTACGCGGGATTCGTTTATACGAGCGCATCCGACGACAACTCGATTTCACTCGATATTTTTTCCTGTNCGGTCAACTCGGGAGAAATACCGCTTCCTGGTTACCGGTTACCCGGCTTGGTTCCTAACGACGCGACACCACCGCGGAAGGATATCGCGATCGGCCTGCCGAAACGCGTGGATGCGCGCCAGCGAAATTCTCGAACGGAGGCGAATTATGCGCACGGAATTAATCACCGTCGGGTTCCGCGGTGTAATTAAATTAGCATAGCGAAACGCGATGTTATGCATCGTAACGCTCGCCGGGCTCTCGCTCGCTCGTCGCTCTTTTTTTTTTCTCTTCTTTTGCTCGAATTCGCGCGCGAGAAACCTCGTTCCGACGCGGACGTCCAACGTATGTAACGACGGCGTTCGCGTAGAACAAAGCCGTGTAGTCGATTAAAACACGTTTTGCGAACGGTCGAACGGTTCGTCATCCGATCTGGCGGTGGTTACTCGTTTCCCAGCGACGATTTACCACCTGGTTTTCGTCGACGATTCACACGACGACGACGACGACGAGGCCGTCGGCTAATACGTCTTCGGGATTAATCGACAGGAATGAAGATTGATGGGTCGTCGCGTCGACGGTGGTTCACGGAAACAGAGGCTCCCGCGACGGTTAACGCTGTGTACATCGGCAATTGAAATAGTTTAGATCGATTTAACAGGTTCGAATTTACAGAGTGTTCGAAGAAGCGCGCGTAGATTTAATCCCGAGATCTAATCATTTTCCCCTCCTCGGCCCTCGTCCTCCCTCCGTTTCCGGCGAATCAATCGGTACCTATCGTTTCTAGTATCGACGTCGGGAGGACGGCGGCCGTCGCTGCTTAATTAAGAGAAACCGATAAACCGGCTGCATCTCTTTGTCCTTTACCGTTCCGATTCGAAAATCGAAAGCAATGCTGCGCGCCCGTTCGGTTTTAATTAAACTTCCGCCTATCCTATTATACGGACCGTTCCCGCATTGTCCGTACAACTCCGGGCTCCGACAATGTTACCGCGCCGCGTTAACGTTCACTTTCTCTCCGACAGTTTCGACTCCGGCTCTTTTTACGCGGTCGCGATTTCACGAGATAATTGCGAAACGATCGACGCTCGGATCTAAATACTACTGCTACTAATGCTAGATGAATAAGCTTCCAGCGTTTCGTCGAGAGGCCCGTCGACCACTCCGTTCATCGATCGGTAATAATCGCGCTTCTAAGCCCACGGATCGGACGATAAAAATCTTTTCCTGGAACTCTGCTCCTACGCGAATCGATTGCAAATCAGAGGATTTTCAGGGGACGCGTCCGTCACGTTCGCCGCTGGTTTTAATCCTTCGGCCAATATTCTCGCGGAACCTCGTCTCCCACGGTATCCCGCGCGCGAGCTTTTCACCGTAAAATATTTAGACGCGAAAAATGTTCGTCATATTTTTCGGCAGATAATAAGAGAACCGGGGGGAGAATGTACTTAGATCTCGGTCGCGATTACGGCGTTCGCCGTTGGATTTTCACGGGCCGACGAAGCCATCGGGAGGATCCGGCCGCATTTTTCCGCCGCCGCGAACGGGAACCGCGGCCGGAGTCCCGTTGAAAAACTTGCCACGATTCGACGCGGTCGGGAATAATTTATACCCGAAGAAAAAAAAAAGAAACCTGTTCCCCGCAGTTGCGAGAATCAATATTTCAGGGGAGGATTGCGCCGCGCGAGTATTGTTCCCGAGTAAGGAAATTTACTCTGGCGAACGAGATTTCTTGGAACGCGTCCAACGACTTCCGGCTTCCTGTGTTAACCTATCTATTTGCACGGCCGCGAGATATGTATTGGAAACGGTTAAAAGGTTTCTTCTACGAAGTCGAGAGTTTCGATACGCGCGTCGCAGCGGAATATTTCGAAAATTCGTACGAACTGCGTTTGGAAATCGACGCGCGTCGTCGAAGAGGCGCGTCGGAGACGAACGTCGGGAATGAACTCATACCTAGGTCACAATTTTCGGAGATGACTCGGCTCGGAGCAGAGTTTCTGCGAGCGACAGCGACGTTTTCATTCGAAACTACCTACTCCCCGACAGCTGGCTATTAGAGTGGAACCAGCTGATACGCGGAATTCNCGAAACAATCGGCGGGCGCGGTGCCGTTCGTTTACGACTCGCGATCACGGAATCGCGGGGCCAGATTCGTCGACGTGTTATCGACCTAGGAAGAGAAAATCTCCTTTATGCCTGATGGATCAATTATTTCTTATCGGGTTCGAAAAACGTCGGTCGAGTCATAATTATCTTTTCCGCTTTGATTTTTCTTTTTCACGTCGACGAATTATGATACCGATAATTATCACTTCCGCTTTCGTTTCTTTTCTCGTCGACGGATCACGTTATCGGAATCTGATAGTCGTCAACGAGCGGACACCACCTGTACTTCTAATCCAACTTTGTACGTTAGAACTTTTTATGAAGTCACAATTGATAAGATAAATTCAACTAATAACTAAGTTGCAATTTATCAGCTACTAGTATGCCGACTACTGCAATAGCTTGATACTATGTATGATTCTCCACCAGATTTTTGTTCACAATCCTTTATTAATATTGTTTTAATCTCAAATAAAAAGATGTTATACGTCACTTGCTCTAGAACCGAGTTTATTTATTTATTTATTTATTTCACGGGCTAGGAAACCCTTTTTAAAAAAATACATGATTAGATACATACAAGCAGTACCTTTTAATATAAATATTCATAACTATAACATCATCATGTCCAAATTTAATATCCTATCTCTGGAAAGTAGAAGGACTATCTCTGAAATAATATTTCTCAGAAATCTTCTGAATAATAACATGGACTCTCCGTTGCTTTTGGAACAAATCAAGCTCAATGCCCCATTGCGTTGTCTTAGGCCTACCACTACTTTCTACCAAGAAAGATTTAAGTCCAGTTTTGGGCACGCTAACGTTATTGCAAGGATTACATCCAAAGCTAATAGACTTAGCCACTTATTTGACATCTTCCATGATTCTGTACCTGTCATCAGACGTAAGCTTCGTGATCATTTCTTGTCATTATTGATATAATATTCCCCACTAAGTTATCTACTCATTTTCTCTCATTTTAACTCATATCATATTTATGCCAACTGTACTGCTCTTACTATTATCTTTTGTACCTTAAAGGGTTTTCTAACCCGTATAATAAATAAATAAATAAATAAATAAATAAATAAATAAATTAGGTGAAGATAGGCAATGACACTATTATTATATACCAATATAAGTAAAGAGGCAGGATATAGTCAGAGTTCTCAAGGAAACGAACGCAATTAAAACCAAAGTGATTATCTCAAGCCGTAGACAATGATTTATTTTATATTAAGGGTCATGCATTTATATTTCCATTACTCGTCGAGTGCATTCATACATAGTACGTACGAGCACTCTCGTGGCGTTGTCTCATTAAACGTCACTCAAATTCCTGTTAATTCCACGTTTTTAATGGGGCACGAGTGTCAGCCGGCGCAGCGCGCAATAACCGGTATCGATCCGGGCCGTCTGTCCACCGAAAGTGGCGGATGTTTAATAAATTTTCATAGNTGGCTATTAGAGTGGAACCAGCTGATACGCGGAATTCGATGCAAGCTTTGCACGCGGGACGATAACGCAGTCACGAATCGAGCCGCGGTTCAGATTTAGGTGAATCGCGTTCCTACCTCTTCGTTCTAT
>SMSR01012104.1:0-10162 GCA_019453355.1 Ceratina japonica
CGTTCTCGGTCGTCTTCGTCTCGTTCAGTCTGTTGCTCTCGTCGTCCGACCTCTCCGAGCTGACGGCCTCGCCGCTCAGGCTCTTGGTCCTCTCGTCCGAGTAGGTGCTCAGCAGTTTCTCCGGGTAATTCGCGTACTTGTCGTCGTGCAAGTACACGGAGCTCTCGTTCGACTCGAAGTTGCTCGCGTTTATGATCGATATCCTCGGTATGATCAGGTCCGAGGAGAGGAGGCCCTCGACCCCGTTCGGCGGAGTCGAGTCCGAGCAGGATCGATCGAAGTCGCCGAACGAGTGATACCCCTGTTGGCCCTTGCCCCGGACCCAAGCCTCGGTCAGCAGATGCGATCTCTGCCAGGACACGTCGCTGTTGCATCTGTCGGTCCTCACGCTCCACTGCTGCTCGTCGACCTTCGCCAGGCAACGGTCGCTCGGACTTCGTTTCACGTCGGCCGGACTTCGTCTCGCGTCGCTCATCTCCCGATCGTCCTCTTGCCTCTTGTTGCGGACGATCAGTTCCAGCTTGGACTTTAACAGCGCGGGCGACACGGCCCTGTCGAGCCTTCTGGGGTTCGGTACCTGTGCCGAGTGAACGGACGCGTCGTTCGCGTCCACGTCCGGGACGTAGCCCGACGCCGTCATGATGGCGTTTGGACTCGGGCTGTCCATGCTATCCGGGGTGTAGGGATCATGCTTAACGGGTGCTGCGTGCAACAGATTAGTCGCGTAATTGACCCGGCCGCTGACGCAACTACTGTAATCAGGCAACATGGACAGCGACTCGACGTAATCGCTCGGCACTCGAAAGCAAAACTCAGGTGCGCTCGGCAAGCTGCAGCAGTTAATCATACCTTCGTCCGAGATGAGATTTGCCCTCAAGTAGACTGGCTGGAAACGGGAAAAAATGGACGACCCTTATGTATTATCGTGCATCTCTATGAAGAAATTTAAGGACGTTCTTCATATAACGGTAGGAGACTCTATAAAAAGTCTAGCTAAACATTAAATAGTATTCGGTGGGGGGCGGGGGGCGGTGAGACATTTTCATGGACGTGGTACTGAACGTTCGTGGGGTTTCGTCTATGATTACAGAGAGACTGGCGTTAAACTGTACTTGTATCGGTTCGATCGGTATTTCTCTGGTCGTTATTTTCGGTTCGATTTCGAATCGCGTTAAGAATATGTAATCGTAATACATGAACGAAGCGACACGAGTGCATACCTGCGATGAGAAAATAATATACATTTCGGATGGTAATGAGAGCAGATGGCCGAACTAGAATCGTGAGATCGTAAAATCGTCGAGAAGGTAAAGAGTTTAGAGACGTGATCACTACACCGAACCAGCTACATCGACAAGCTTCTATGTAGTCGTAAATAGGAGATCGAAATACTAGAAGTAGAGGAACACGTGGAAAAACCAAGATAAGAACAGGCAGACAGTTCATAGATAGGTACCTTAGTGCTTAGAGATTCATTCGAAACTCCAGAAAAACAGGCTGCACCATAATAATTGAAAGAATGTATCGTCAGAATAAGAACTAGGAAGTGTAAATATATTCACCCAGCATAATAAGTAAAACGAACCAGTACCTTCTCGTTCGCGTTAGAAGATAAATGATCTCACCTTATGATCGCCCATGCACGTGGTCGGACCGATCACCCCGTACTCCACCGCGTCCGGCGACGATATCTGCAAAAGAGAACGGGATCGGCTACGATTAAACGGTCGACGAGAGAGAACGACGCTGGACGAATGATAGAAATCGTTATTTCGTACGTCTTGGACGAGCAATTTAGCGGTGGGGCTCAGCAGTACGCGATCGCACCAAGCCGGTACTCTCGTCTTCATGTAATGCGAACCTTCGTTCACGTCCTCCTCGAACGGGTAACTCGGTACGAATTTAATCGGGAATTCGAACAGCCGTCCGTCAAAGTCTTCCAACTCTCTGTCGTATTCGCGTAGCTAGACAAATATCGGTAATTTCGTTATGGCCTTCCTAATCGTCGATGCAGCGTCGTAAGTGAACGTCGTATGGCGTCGGTCCGCTTACCCATTCTCCGCCGTTCTTTATGAAAACGTTCTGATGCTCGCAGTGAGAAAACTCCTTCTTCCCCAACGTCAATACGAGATCGTCGTCTTTATTGTGAAACTGCAACTTCGAAACGGTTCCCTTGTTCGACAACCTTCTCTCCTGAGTATCTTCCGTAAGTTTCTGCGGAACAACAACGAGATCGTCAAGTTCTACGTCCCGGAACGGCACGCGAGACCGTCCGATCTCGCACTTACCTTAATCACACCGGCGGTGTCCATTCTAAAATTAAAGTCTCCAAATAAAAAGTATGGTACATTCGAATATTTGTCGCTATGAAACCTATCTAACGTGTGCTCCAACGCTCTTCTACGCGTTTTACTGTATACGGATGGAAACTGTAAAAAAGAACCATCACGGAACGAGTGAATCGGTCGGCGAGTCGCGGCCGACGAAATGTTCGTAAACGATGTTTGCACGTGCAGCGGCGTTTTGCTTACCGTTTCCATGGCGATAAAATTACTGGCATCGTGAAACAAGTGTATGTTTATGAGATCAAAAACTGTTCCGCTAATACTCCATCGCGTTCTCAGAAATCCTTTCCTGGACCACTTGCATTCCGGAAAAAATTCCTGAGGGAACTTTGCTTTCTCTTTGGTCGTCACTGCCTCGATGTTACCGGAATGGACCTCCTTCCCGTTCACCGGTATAAAAGTACACTCTGCAATCGGAAAGATTATTAGGTATAGTCACCTCGATCTACGGACCCGTTTCAAAGAATAGACCGTATACCTTGGAAGTCCCATAACAAAACGTCTTTCAACGATTCGTGCACAAAGTAGAAATTGCCAAGTGCCTGAAACGAAACCGCGTAACGTTAGAGCGCGATCAGACGGTATACCGATTCGATCGCGTACGTGGCGATCACGTACCGTAAAATGTTCAGCAGAAGAATAGTCCTCGTCTAAGAATACTCTAATTTTGTCGAACAGCCTTAATTCCTCCGATGACATTAGTAACCTGCGGCAAACGAACGCGCCGTATTAAATAAAACCCTTGGAGCGAGCAGCGTAGGACTCCCGGGCTAACTCAGAGATCCGCTATATACTTTCAAATACGTTTATTTTTTATTACATCGCTCCCTATGAATATCGCGCGATAAACTCATCTTTTGAAGTGGCTCACTCAACCGTAAAGCCACGCGTGATCGTCTATTTTTATCCCTTTCTGCCACCTATGCGTTAAATCACATTCAATATATTGTGATCGGAAAAACCTATTTGTCTTAGTATACAGTTTTAAAAAGAATCGCGCGCGCGCGCGCGCCTACGTACGTATACGTGCGCCGGTTTATAAATATTTCATTGGCCGCGAACGGCAATATCGGAATGGGCATTGTTTGGCAAACTTGTGGCTATTATATTCCGTTAATTCGGTTAAACGGCTCAGTGAACGGAAGCCTTTTAAGGAAGGCCTGCTAACGAGATTCTCCGCGGGGCCTACATATGACTCGATCGTTACTGACTCTGCAAAGTATTATTTTACCGAATTACCTAACAAAGTCCTCCACCTGTCTGGTGCTGTGCTCGTAATTCTTTCCACCTACTTCTTGGCAGTGCAGCGCAATAAATTTCGGATCCAGCCTCAGTATGATCTGGAAAAGAAAAAGACGTACACCCGCCAGTGTAAATAATATATTTACGCGACGAGAGAGAGCTCGCGTTATCTGTAATACTCACAGATAAAAATTCCTCCGCCCAAATTTTCAGCATCACGTTAGGCTGCGAACAGGAGAGATCTTTTTAGAAACTGGACGAAGCGGTCCCGCTTATCGGTCTCGTCGGAGACCGCTTCGAAAGATCGAGCGCGAATCCCGAAACACGCGGAGCGCCGGCGATAAGGCATCTGGTATCGATCGATTCGATTGCGGCCCTATCTACAATTCGCGCGACCGATACGAGAAATATATAATTATAGAAACTCGTGCTACTACACCCGATAATTTCCGCCGTTCGGAACGTTTCGAATCGGGGATCGAGGCAGACGTTCTTCGCGTTTATAATCGAACTGGTTTTACGATCGCACGATACGCTCTTACTCCTCGTAGAATACGTCTATTTAATATAGGTAGGGAAGCAGGAAAATAAACGACGAATCTCGAGAAGTAAATTTATTTACGCGAGATAACGCGATGCTCGAAACGAAAGATTCGCGCGAACGGTTCGTGTACGCGCGGCGAGAGGTATAAGTATATACGAGAAGAAAAACGCGCGGGGATGAATGGAGAGCGAGTTGGCGTGTGCGAAAGACGCGGCACACGGGTGAGTTTTGAATCGTGGTGGAAAAAGGAGAGGAGAAGAGAAGTAGGTCGCGGTGTCGCGTTCGATGGTAAATCGCGAACGAGCGAGCCGATCGATCGTGTTTCGGTCGGAGTCGCGGTCGGTGGCTAGAAATCGAGAGAAAGGAAGAGCGGAAGAGTAAATAACGTGAACGCGAATCGGTAGCTCACCTCCTCGAAGATGCTGCCGACGTTTGCGGTGACCAATAAGACCGGAACGCCGTTCCCCGCCATTCTCTCTCTCGGTGCGAAATTCGGAAGAGCCACGGGAACCTCGAACGAGGATAAACAGCTCCAGCGACGATCGGTGGAATCGACGGCGACGACGTAGAAGAGGTAGAAGGTCGCCGCGCGGAGAAGGCTGTCACAGAGGAGGATCGGCGGCACGAGAGGCGAGCACACTGCACCGTGCGAAGAGAGAGAGACAGACGGACAGAGAGAGTTTCCCGTCGACGCGAGCGAGCAGCGACGACGACGTCGGGCTCGTGTTCGAAGTCACCCCCGGGCAGGAAACGTCCGCGTGTCCGGAGGAATCAACCCCTGCGCCGAGGAGTGGCCACGGTTTCGCGCCGTCCACCGGTCGCATCAAACCTCGCACTGCAAATACACATTGTTAATCGAATAACGCGAGGCCCGTTCGCGCACCAGAGAGAAAAGTCGTGTGTGCGGTAAATATATCCCTCTATCGGCCGGAGCGAAACCACGCCTACTGCAGACGTCAATAGGCAGTGCCGTGCACAGAGGAAACGCGAACGCCGACGTAGAACCGAGCCGCGTCGGGCCCCGAACGCGTAAAACACTTTTCGAGCCCGTCGCTCGCTCGGAATCCTCCGCGCCGACCCACAAAGAGCTCGGTCGACCGACAGCCGATTACAAATTACTTTTCTCTATTCTCGTTCTATTCCCGCGTCGACGAGAAAACTGCGGGACGCGACCAGAGATCGATTTCCGTACGAAGGCGAATCCAAAGGAACGTCCGGTTCCCGTCGTTCGGGTATTTCCTGAACCGCGGTTCACCGCCTCGTGTTACGGCGCTTTGGAGAAACCGCGTTTACCCTTGGAACCTCGCGAAAAAACTGGTCGGACCCCCCAGTTCCGGTTCTCGATCTCGCGAGTCCCCGCGATCCAGATTGCGCGCGGACCAACCGGTTTATTCGAATATTTTCTCGCGATTTGCGACGACTTTCTTCGGTTCTACGAATCCGTGAGTCAAGAGAACGACGCGTCTAGATCGTTTGCTTCGAAGTCTTTCCGCGATCGAGGANGACGTGATCACTACACCGAACCAGCTACATCGACAAGCTTCTATGTAGTCGTAAATAGGAGATCGAAATACTAGAAGTAGAGGAACACGTGGAAAAACCAAGATAAGAACAGGCAGACAGTTCATAGATAGGTACCTTAGTGCTTAGAGATTCATTCGAAACTCCAGAAAAACAGGCTGCACCATAATAATTGAAAGAATGTATCGTCAGAATAAGAACTAGGAAGTGTAAATATATTCACCCAGCATAATAAGTAAAACGAACCAGTACCTTCTCGTTCGCGTTAGAAGATAAATGATCTCACCTTATGATCGCCCATGCACGTGGTCGGACCGATCACCCCGTACTCCACCGCGTCCGGCGACGATATCTGCAAAAGAGAACGGGATCGGCTACGATTAAACGGTCGACGAGAGAGAACGACGCTGGACGAATGATAGAAATCGTTATTTCGTACGTCTTGGACGAGCAATTTAGCGGTGGGGCTCAGCAGTACGCGATCGCACCAAGCCGGTACTCTCGTCTTCATGTAATGCGAACCTTCGTTCACGTCCTCCTCGAACGGGTAACTCGGTACGAATTTAATCGGGAATTCGAACAGCCGTCCGTCAAAGTCTTCCAACTCTCTGTCGTATTCGCGTAGCTAGACAAATATCGGTAATTTCGTTATGGCCTTCCTAATCGTCGATGCAGCGTCGTAAGTGAACGTCGTATGGCGTCGGTCCGCTTACCCATTCTCCGCCGTTCTTTATGAAAACGTTCTGATGCTCGCAGTGAGAAAACTCCTTCTTCCCCAACGTCAATACGAGATCGTCGTCTTTATTGTGAAACTGCAACTTCGAAACGGTTCCCTTGTTCGACAACCTTCTCTCCTGAGTATCTTCCGTAAGTTTCTGCGGAACAACAACGAGATCGTCAAGTTCTACGTCCCGGAACGGCACGCGAGACCGTCCGATCTCGCACTTACCTTAATCACACCGGCGGTGTCCATTCTAAAATTAAAGTCTCCAAATAAAAAGTATGGTACATTCGAATATTTGTCGCTATGAAACCTATCTAACGTGTGCTCCAACGCTCTTCTACGCGTTTTACTGTATACGGATGGAAACTGTAAAAAAGAACCATCACGGAACGAGTGAATCGGTCGGCGAGTCGCGGCCGACGAAATGTTCGTAAACGATGTTTGCACGTGCAGCGGCGTTTTGCTTACCGTTTCCATGGCGATAAAATTACTGGCATCGTGAAACAAGTGTATGTTTATGAGATCAAAAACTGTTCCGCTAATACTCCATCGCGTTCTCAGAAATCCTTTCCTGGACCACTTGCATTCCGGAAAAAATTCCTGAGGGAACTTTGCTTTCTCTTTGGTCGTCACTGCCTCGATGTTACCGGAATGGACCTCCTTCCCGTTCACCGGTATAAAAGTACACTCTGCAATCGGAACGATTATTAGGTATAGTCACCTCGATCTACGGACCCGTTTCAAAGAATAGACCGTATACCTTGGAAGTCCCATAACAAAACGTCTTTCAACGATTCGTGCACAAAGTAGAAATTGCCAAGTGCCTGAAACGAAAGCGCGTAACGTTAGAGCGCGATCAGACGGTATACCGATTCGATCGCGTACGTGGCGATCACGTACCGTAAAATGTTCAGCAGAAGAATAGTCCTCGTCTAAGAATACTCTAATTTTGTCGAACAGCCTTAATTCCTCCGATGACATTAGTAACCTGCGGAAAACGAACGCGCCGTATTAAATAAAACCCTTGGAGCGAACAGCGTAGGACTCCCGGGCTAACTCAGAGATCCGCTATATACTTTCAAATACGTTTATTTTTTATTACATCGCTCCCTATGAATATCGCGCGATAAACTCATCTTTTGAAGTGGCTCACTCGACCGTAAAGCCACGCGTGATCGTCTATTTTTATCCCTTTCTGCCACCTATGCGTTAAATCACATTCAATATATTGTGATCGGAAAAACCTATTTGTCTTAGTATACAGTTTTAAAAAGAATCGCGCGCGCGCGCGCGCCTACGTACGTATACGTGCGCCGGTTTATAAATATTTCATTGGCCGCGAACGGCAATATCGGAATGGGCATTGTTTGGCAAACTTGTAGCTATTATATTCCGTTAATTCGGTTAAACGGCTCAGTGAACGGAAGCCTTTTAAGGAAGGCCTGCTAACGAGATTCTCCGCGGGGCCTACATATGACTCGATCGTTACTGACTCTGCAAAGTATTATTTTACCGAATTACCTAACAAAGTCCTCCACCTGTCTGGTGCTGTGCTCGTAATTCTTTCCACCTACTTCTTGGCAGTGCAGCGCAATAAATTTCGGATCCAGCCTCAGTATGATCTGGAAAAGAAAAAGACGTACACCCGCCAGTGTAAATAATATATTTACGCGACGAGAGAGAGCTCGCGTTATCTGTAATACTCACAGATAAAAATTCCTCCGCCCAAATTTTCAGCATCACGTTAGGCTGCGAACAGGAGAGATCTTTTTAGAAACTGGACGAAGCGGTCCCGCTTATCGGTCTCGTCGGAGACCGCTTCGAAAGATCGAGCGCGAATCCCGAAACACGCGGAGCGCCGGCGATAAGGCATCTGGTATCGATCGATTCGATTGCGGCCCTATCTACAATTCGCGCGACCGATACGAGAAATATATAATTATAGAAACTCGTGCTACTACACCCGATAATTTCCGCCGTTCGGAACGTTTCGAATCGGGGATCGAGGCAGACGTTCTTCGCGTTTATAATCGAACTGGTTTTACGATCGCACGATACGCTCTTACTCCTCGTAGAATACGTCTATTTAATATAGGTAGGGAAGCAGGAAAATAAACGACGAACCTCGAGAAGTAAATTTATTTACGCGAGATAACGCGATGCTCGAAACGAAAGATTCGCGCGAACGGTTCGTGTACGCGCGGCGAGAGGTATAAGTATATACGAGAAGAAAAACGCGCGGGGATGAATGGAGAGCGAGTTGGCGTGTGCGAAAGACGCGGCACACGGGTGAGTTTTGAATCGTGGTGGAAAAAGGAGAGGCGAAGAGAAGTAGGTCGCGGTGTCGCGTTCGATGGTAAATCGCGAACGAGCGAGCCGATCGATCGTGTTTCGGTCGGAGTCGCGGTCGGTGGCTAGAAATCGAGAGAAAGGAAGAGCGGAAGAGTAAATAACGTGAACGCGAATCGGTAGCTCACCTCCTCGAAGATGCTGCCGACGTTTGCGGTGACCAATAAGACCGGAACGCCGTTCCCCGCCATTCTCTCTCTCGGTGCGAAATTCGGAAGAGCCACGGGAACCTCGAACGAGGATAAACAGCTCCAGCGACGATCGGTGGAATCGACGGCGACGACGTAGAAGAGGTAGAAGGTCGCCGCGCGGAGAAGGCTGTCACAGAGGAGGATCGGCGGCACGAGAGGCGAGCACACTGCACCGTGCGAAGAGAGAGAGACAGACGGACAGAGAGAGTTTCCCGTCGACGCGAGCGAGCAGCGACGACGACGTCGGGCTCGTGTTCGAAGTCACCCCCGGGCAGGAAACGTCCGCGTGTCCGGAGGAATCAACCCCTGCGCCGAGGAGTGGCCACGGTTTCGCGCCGTCCACCGGTCGCATCAAACCTCGCACTGCAAATACACATTGTTAATCGAATAACGCGAGGCCCGTTCGCGCACCAGAGAGAAAAGTCGTGTGTGCGGTAAATATATCCCTCTATCGGCCGGAGCGAAACCACGCCTACTGCAGACGTCAATAGGCAGTGCCGTGCACAGAGGAAACGCGAACGCCGACGTAGAACCGAGCCGCGTCGGGCCCCGAACGCGTAAAACACTTTTCGAGCCCGTCGCTCGCTCGGAATCCTCCGCGCCGACCCACAAAGAGCTCGGTCGACCGACAGCCGATTACAAATTACTTTTCTCTATTCTCGTTCTATTCCCGCGTCGACGAGAAAACTGCGGGACGCGACCAGAGATCGATTTCCGTACGAAGGCGAATCCAAAGGAACGTCCGGTTCCCGTCGTTCGGGTATTTCCTGAACCGCGGTTCACCGCCTCGTGTTACGGCGCTTTGGAGAAACCGCGTTTACCCTTGGAACCTCGCGAAAAAACTGGTCGGACCCCCCAGTTCCGGTTCTCGATCTCGCGAGTCCCCGCGATCCAGATTGCGCGCGGACCAACCGGTTTATTCGAATATTTTCTCGCGATTTGCGACGACTTTCTTCGGTTCTACGAATCCGTGAGTCAAGAGAACGACGCGTCTAGATCGTTTGCTTCGAAGTCTTCCCGCGATCGAGGATCGACGATCGATTCGGCAGAGTCGACGAGAACGGAAAGTACAGAGATACCTTTGGTCGCGGGATGGCCGGCGGTTACGTTTATTATAGAAAATAAAATGGTCGTGGCAGTCGAAAGCGATAAACGGCACGGAAGTTTAGTCGAGATAAGGGTACGCGCGCTAGCGAAGCTCTGTGTCCACACCGGAAATCTCTAATTCAATAACGCCGCGCGACTA
>SMSR01012105.1:7749-42838 GCA_019453355.1 Ceratina japonica
AATAACTATCGACGATGTTTTTTCGCTCGTTCTTTCTTCGTTACGTCAACTACAAGACAAACAATAATCAAGTAGCAACGGTACAAAAGTCGAGAAACCGTGACGTAAACGAAATTTCATTTGATACTGGTGTGCATTGTCTCGGTTGTACGGTTTCCACGAGAAGTTTGCGAGGATGATTAACTGCCTTTGTGAAAGTTATCATGCTCGTTTATTTTTTTATTATCCGTTTGCCTCTCGACTCGATTATGAATGCAAATAGGAAAGAAATCAAGGGAATTAATAACGTCACGTCGGATATAACAAGTATTTGCCGTCGGGTTACATCTCTCTGACGTAATAGAACATCTCCCATTACTCACGATCTTGTTAAAAGTCTATTGGAAATCGTTATCCTTCCCTCCGTCGCCGTGCGCAACGACAACGTTCTTTGTCCTGAAATGTAATTCTTTATCCGTTCCATCCATGTTTAATCACGCGAATATCCGCTTCTATAGCGTTTACATTGGCTGCTTCGTTTATCTTCTTATTTCAAGCTATCGTAAGATTTGTGAACAAATACACGTCATACCGTATCGAATGCGCTTTGTTCCTTTCAGATCAAACATTTTTTGTTTAAAAGTAATTTATTTTCCGAGCTCGTTTCCCAATTTGTTATGCTTAGCATAATCATAATTATTAAAAAAATACAAGACATTTTAGAGCTTAAATATTCTATGCATTCATGTATTCATATAAATGAATGGAGTTCTAATAATATTAATTCTTATAATATTAATTTATCGATAATATATTATAGTGATAATGTAAATGCCATAGTATTTATTCACGTCATACTTTTCATTAATTTTATATATTAACTAGATACACAGAAGTTGGAACATTTGCCATAAAGCTTTATGTACTTAAGGAACGATCAGAGCACAGATTACCTGTGAATAAATGAAAGAGACTCGTTCGGTCTAGAGCGCAGAGACTCGGGTCCGTGCAAACAAAATCGAAGGTATACATACATACATATAATGGGGGAGTCGAGGCAATTCAGAGGCCAAGGGAGTTTATGTTCTTTCGGATATTGAAACGCGGTTCAAGTTTCATTCCGGTGCAGAGCGGCTCACGACCACCTCGTTCCGAGGGAAGTTTTCGGAATATTTACAAGCCGCGCGTCACGGCCACGAAATTGCGTAAACTTTGCAAATAAGTCGGACGATCGTGTAAATCATCCGGAGGACGCGTGGCGTGAGCATTGCAACTCCGGAACGTTAATCAGAAGCTCGTTAAAAAATAATCCCAAGTAACGTGTCCGAGATTAATTCCAGGAGTTCTCGGCACGACGCTGTTGCATTTCCTCAGTCCAATTTTTTATTTCCAACAGAGCTGTTCCGTTGTTGTAATGAATTTAGAAAAGTTCGCGCGCTCTAGATATAAGATGATTTTAATCAACGGATGGGGCGGATGCAAATTAGTTTTCGATTATTATTCGTTTGCTATAATTCTTTCAACGTTTCGCGAAGACTTAATTCCGTAAATTACGAAACGTAACTAAACATTTTTCGACGCAACGTGATGTCGTCGACATTTATTTTCCTTTGTAGCTTCATTATCTTCCCGTTAACCACAGTCCTGTCTTAAAGGAATGCGTGTTTTTTCATGGCTCGAAGCGTAACTTAGTTTTCAAAGCTCTTAGGTACCGCGAGATGTTGCTGGGAACGTGCATCCCCTTTTTATGTTTATCTTTTTCTTATTCGCGCAATCCTTTGATCTTTAGACGTCGCGTCGCATCGCTGTTAAAGTTTCGGTCTACGAGTCTATATCGTCCGTCGACGTGCAGATGAGAAATTTCTGATTCAAGAAAATATATTCAGAAATCTTTACCGCGAAATATCATTGGCTGGGACGGGATTATTTTTTAAATTACTTTCCGGCGAATCGCGGCAATCCATGCGACGAGTTGCACTCATTTATTCCTACCTTCACGGTAAATCATAAAAGCAGAATTCTAGCCTTCTCGTGTACTTATACATACGGGTTATTACGTTACGGTAGAAATGATTAGCAGTACGGTTACGTATTACGCTCAACATATATCATATTCCTGACACGTGTAAGCCCTTGCAGTCGGAGTGACGTGGCGAGATCACGTCAATAATAACAGAACGGATCGTTCCGATTATTAATTTTCGTATCCATTCACGTCTGATGGATTCACGAGATTATGCTTTGGAACTGAAACCAAAATTTCAAATTTAGATCACGCTAAGTAGCCTTAAACAAGGTTCAAATCCCTAGTTCTTTTCTCTCGAAAAAGAGAGAAGTAGCTCCGCAGAAGTTTTACAATTGCAGAGAACCATTCTATTATTGCTAGTTCCACGAATAGCACAGGAACTTGAACAAACACAGAAGAAAGTTTTCTCACTTTTTTCTTTGTTACAATGAGAAGAAAAGATTCCACTGTTCCATCCGGAAGATCAACTCAGTTTTACAGAAACAAAAGAGACGGCAGGAGTAAAACGAAGAACAGCGAGAATACAAATGTCGGATGGTCACTAAACAGAAGGGAAACTTCACAATTTATCGACTTAAAACCGATTTATAGATAACCATGGTGTGTTTCGCATGCGTTCCCTGTCCCGGCTGTGCCCAGATTCGAATTAGTGATTACAGTTTTAAATGGAACTGCTTGTACAGTATTCGTGCCGTGTTTGTTATCATCCGTGGTCTGCATGCTCCCCGGTCACGATTGGTAGCTACTAACATTTTTTTTTCATTTCTGGGTTTGGTCCGGAGTGAGAACGCACGTATCACAGACACGGATGTACAGATACCTCAAACGATTTTGGACCGTTCGTGGCGCCATGTGCAATTGAAATTGGCCCAAAATCGTTTGATGTACCTGTACATGTGTACGTTAGTATATACAGGGTGTCCCAGTTTTTTCCGGCCAGCGTGTTCTACACGCAAAAGTAAGAAAAAAATGTTATATGTACATATGCTCTTAAAGGTTTACAAAGGATTACAAACGCATTTGTTACGATTAAAGAAAGTGAAGAAGAAATTAGTAATACGATAGGCTCAATTTTTGTATAATTTTATATAACGGACATCATTTTGAAATGTTAATTTGTTAATAAAACGTTAATAAAAAATGTCGAATCAATTACTTCAGCAGTAAATATAAGAGTTTACGTAAACACAAATATAGAGACATTCATAATACGTTCGTACGCTGTGTAGACAAGATTTTTGTATATCGTATATAAATATTAATTAACGTGCAGACAAGGAATCGTTACAGAATTGAGAAGGTACGTATGTATGAATCCACCTTTGGATAAATCGCTAAATAAATGGATTCAATGTAGAACGGCACGGAATTTCTCTTGGCAAATTGAAACTCGTTGCTTTCTACCTAATTGTGTAACAAAGTTTACCAGACGTGAATGTTGTAAATCTAGAGCCGATGGCAAAAAGTGCTTACCCTTAATTTAGACAGGAGCGAGAAATCCGTGGTCGCTTTGAGCGTCACTTTGCCAGGGGAGTGTTCTGAAACGGAAAGAGTAGACAAAATATTAGTTGTATTAATAGAATTTTAGTGGAACCCACACTTTTATATTAAACAAAAAAATTTCAATTTTTGGAAATTGTAATTTACATAAATATTTATTACATCCTTTACATTGTTTGCTTAATTAGCCAAGATCACGATTTCTACGGTAAACTTGATTAAATCATTTAATAGATGAAATAGATTTCCGTCTGTTAGTAAATTCCATTCCGCTGAACAAACGTCCACCCGTTCCTGCACAAAGAGGCGTTTTTTCATACTACTGGTTGCGGGACAAAAATTTAGAGGGATCCAAGGAAAGGAACAGTCGCGATACGCGTCGTTCTATGTGTTGCATGTTTCGGCAAACAATAAAACAAAAGAACTTTCTATTAAAGGAGACAAAGGGGTCTGGTTTGGTTGGGGATCTATTCGCGAGTTATGCGTCAGCCCCGGCGTGTAAGCCGCTTTCCGCGGTAGCTGACTTTCAATTTAACACCGAACATTCACGGAAAACCGTTCGCTTTCCGCTCCGGAAATTTTCAAACTATCTGTTATCCGACGTTAATATTCGTTGATTCGAGTTTGGATTGCAACGCGGCCGAGTTTAAAAATCGTAATAAGTCTGTGTGTACTCGAGAAACAAATCTCTAAATTGAACTATTCTTGTTCAATTTGAACCATGAAAGGCTCATGTTGTATTCAATGTATTGGATTGAAGTAAATTTGCCCAATGTTAATGAAATTGATGAGACGCTCGCGAATAGAACTGGAACAGATGGGAATCGTTTATCTTGGAAATTAGAGCGGAACTGGCGGGGCACCGCGAAACTTCAGGTGAACGGAACTCCGAGGCACGACGAAGAAGATAAGAATATCAGGAGCGCAGCGCGGAGCTTCTTTTTCCTCGCGCGATGCTCGTGCTAAAGATTTATTTAGCTGGCGTGATTAGCGAGTACTACCACTTATATCAGCGGTACCGTGGATTAATTCCGCGTGATAAATCTTAGAACGTTTTAGATACTGAGCTTTTACGTATGAATGTAGATAAACCCTCGTAAGTTTGCTGCGAGAATATAATTGTGTATTAAAAAAATGAAATTTCCCATTGAAATGTTGTACGATATTTCGATTTGTGAATAACACAAAATTTAAATCTGAAATACAGTAATCCGAATAAAGTCCATTCAAATGAAGTTTCATCGCTATTTCACATGCACATTTCCATGCGTTTCATTTATTAATCTTTTCATTGAATTGTATCGTCATATCTGTAAAACAATAACTGTTCATATAGTTATTAATCATTAATAACTTCCATAATAAAAAGTAAAATTAACCCAATCACATAACTTGTAGCAGAGCACATCTATTTTATAATTAAGGTAATTAATTATATTGGTTATTCAGAAATGTACAAATAAATAGCAGATACATGTCTAATTTTTTTCCGCCAGTGAAGATTCGATGGATATAAAAAAATAGAAATTCTGCGCTGTGAAGACTTTGCTTACGGACTATTCTATAAAATTAGGATGGCAGCTATTTGACAATCTGTAAGGGCAAGTAAGTAGCCGATGCCTGTCAAGTGTCAAGCAGATGTCTCGCATCATAAACATTTCCCGCACATGTCCATTTTTGTTAAACTTTTTCTTTGTGAAATATAATTGTACTTCTCATGTCGGTTTGTTTTAGTCATTAAATTAAACATATAAATAACAATAAAAATGGTTGGACCTCCTTTACGTAGAACATAAATATTATTACAACCCAAGTATAATTTTCTTTACAAGTGAAGAAGACTTCGCATAAAGCGGAGGGTGAAACATGGCGGTTAATGTATGTTCAGAATTTCATGAACGTGGAAACGGTTGAGTTAGTACCGGCATTGCATCTTTCAGAGGCAATTGTTCGCGAAATAAAAGTTGGACCGTTTGCTCCAGACACGTTGACATAAACGCGAGTTGGCCTGTTCACTCCTGGGTAATCTAATCTGTCGGGGAAACGGCTCGTCATCTTCGATAAATCTTACACACGCCTTTCGTAACCGAATTGTTTCGCACGAAACTTGGTCGGATCTAGAGATCCCTGATGAAATGGAAGGAAACGTTTCGATGGAACGCTTGGAACATCGCTCAAATATATCGTTTGATCGTCGTGCTAAGACATTACTCGGCTTCATACTTTTGATAGAAGAAGATTGCGATACTCCAGATGTTAAGAATTTAATACAGGATTGGTTTGACAGAGTTTCGAACACATGTCATGTTTCAGATAAAGAACGCCATCTAAATATCTCTTCTGCCTTTTATACTATGAAAGAGATATACTATTCCAATGATTTTGAATGAGGAATATCCTCATTCAGAAATTATAACAAAAATTTATTTTTTACCTAATTTGTTTTGATTTTTTTATATACACATTTTTTACATAAAAAACGCCGTTTGTGTCACNCCGCACATGTCCATTTTTGTTAAACTTTTTCTTTGTGAAATATAATTGTACTTCTCATGTCGGTTTGTTTTAGTCATTAAATTAAACATATAAATAACAATAAAAATGGTTGGACCTCCTTTACGTAGAACATAAATATTATTACAACCCAAGTATAATTTTCTTTACAAGTGAAGAAGACTTCGCATAAAGCGGAGGGTGAAACATGGCGGTTAATGTATGTTCAGAATTTCATGAACGTGGAAACGGTTGAGTTAGTACCGGCATTGCATCTTTCAGAGGCAATTGTTCGCGAAATAAAAGTTGGACCGTTTGCTCCAGACACGTTGACATAAACGCGAGTTGGCCTGTTCACTCCTGGGTAATCTAATCTGTCGGGGAAACGGCTCGTCATCTTCGATAAATCTTACACACGCCTTTCGTAACCGAATTGTTTCGCACGAAACTTGGTCGGATCTAGAGATCCCTGATGAAATGGAAGGAAACGTTTCGATGGAACGCTTGGAACATCGCTCAAATATATCGTTTGATCGTCGCGCTAAGACATTACTCGGCTTCATACTTTTGATAGAAGAAGATTGCGATACTCCAGATGTTAAGAATTTAATACAGGATTGGTTTGGCAGAGTTTCGAACACATGTCATGTTTCAGATAAAGAACGCCATCTCTTCTGCCTTTTATACTATGAAAGAGCTTCATAGCATGATTCCAATGATTTTGAATGAGGAATATCCTCATTCAGAAATTATAACAAAAATTTCATTTTTACCTAATTTGTTTTGATTTTTTTATATACACATTTTTTACATAAGAAACGCCGTTTGTGTCACATGTTATTTCTAATTCGAAATCATTTAAATTATGTTATAAAGGTTATTTATAACATAAGAAACAGAAGGGATATTTAGGTGACTTTTACCTGAGACACACTGTATAAGATTTTGTGGACAGAAAATGTTTGTTAATATTATTAGGTATTTTAAAAACACAGTAAAATATGAATAGGACTAGATTAAAGGAGTGAAAGTGATGTCGAAATTAATTGCAGTGAAATTCTCAATGAGGTTAAAAATGAACATAAAATGTAGTCTGTGCATTATCTACCTTAAGCACACCAGATGTATTATACATATTCTCTGCATAATGTAACGCGCAAGTTCCTACCGGCTTTACACCGCACAAATGAGCCAACTTCCGCGGATGTTATTAATCATTTAAACTTCATCAACATTCGTGGAAGTTTCGGTTAATTTTTAATAATACTCGCATAAGGTCGATCTACATACAACCGTACCGTGGCGTGTCGTGATTTGAAAAAAATTTCATAGCAGTCGAAGAAGGTTGCACTACCAGTGTCGTAATTTGAGTTAATAAAGAGTACGATAGAAAAAAAAGAGCAGAAATACTCAGGGACCCCATATATGTATACATATGTATTCCGCACATGAGTGCTATTCAACGTGAAAACTATGGATCAGACTCACTGCTATTTAGTTTGCTGTGTTTTTTCTCATCATGTTCTTTTATATTTTATTAAACTTACGTTATTTAATCAACGCATACTCATACTGTCACGTGTGTTTGACGAGGAACTATCACGCAATTAACATTCTGTAAAAAGATTAATGTAGTAAATTATCGTAAGACACTCTACAAAACCTCGAATTTATTTGCTAAGTTATTTTCTGATTTAATCCATTTGTTAACCCAAAAAGTTTTCCCATGTCAATTAGTTCGTCTTTCTTGTGTCTCTAGTATCTATCTGTACTCTGAATCGTTAATCCATTAACGTAGGATACGCATCCTGTAATGGTAAGTCTAATGAAAACCGTTACGGTCGAAGAACGATAAGTATGTACATTATACGTATGTACGTACTACGTACTTATCTGCACTATATTAAAAGGAAGCTTTGCTTTTGCGGTCACATAAATAATTAGCGCAGCTACTTCTCTCTGCGTAGTCCAGCGTGGATAGACTTTCTTTTTGTAGCACTAAAGCAGCTTGGTAATTAATTATCGTTACTAATAACGAAGAGCTCTTCGTAATGGCCATCATCGCGAAGGAGGTTCTTAAAGTTTGTTCGTTACTCATTTATTAATTTCGTTCGTAGATCAAAGTAATTATTGACGTATCGCAAAAATATCTGCCTTTTCCGTCGTTCATACTGTTTCAAGTTAATAATTTGAAAATAGTTCTATAACTTCGCAATTATGATTGAGAAATTATGGAACTTGATTGGCATTTGAAAGTTTAATATAGAGCCAGAGTTTTGAACACAATCTGGCAAAATCTACGGTTCCTCGACGAACCTCGGAAGAAAGGAAAAATGGTAAGTTGAGTTGATTCGAACAACACGAAGCTTTTTTAAGCCACGAGACTCGTCGAGGCGAGGCGACCAAAAGAAAACCACCGCGGTTGGCATATTTAAAACGACGCTCGAAACCACCGAGATCTCATTCAAAAGTACTCCATTTTCGACATATTCCATCAGGAGAAAATTTTCAGACATCTCGGTAGCAACGTCTATTGCGAGACAAGAACCGCAGCGGGTTTTTCTTTTAGACCGTTTCTTCACCGCGTGAAAAGAGCCACCACCGGCAGCAACCAACCAACGAATCCCTCTTTCTTCTCTTGGATTCGAATACGGAGCGTCTACCCAACGCGGTGGCGGCTGCAACGCGACACTTCCTGCCCTCGTAATACGAATTAAATTATTTTAAAACAGGTCAGGAGAAACGCGCAATGCTTCAACCCTCGGAGAAAACAAAGAAGGACGAAAGCCGTGGAACGTACGAAACGTAGCAGAAGAAGGCGACGGGTTTTCAGTCGTCGCAGCGCGGCGGAAAGATGGAAAGACGGAACGGAAAGAAAAGGAGACGAAGGGAACGGAAGAAAGATAAAGCTTGACGTTAAATCGGATACTTTATACGTGTAATAAGCCGCAGAAACGTATACTTACGCGCTGCAGGAGTTTCACAAGACCCATAACCATCAGGAAGCGAGAAGAATAAAAGCTTCTTCCTCGCTGTTTAGTTATTCGCTGGGTGAAACCGAGAGACGAGGTTATACACTCGAGCGGTTTGCGGCCGCGAGACCGTCCGTACTTAGAGAATCTTTTTGAACGTCAATTGTGATAAATTAGAATACGGACGTTCATTCATTTATGTTCATAAGAAACTTAAACGCGGAAATAAATGATGAATGCATTCAAGTTTTCTTTCCTCTCGTTGATTATAATGTCTTTTTGTGACTTCACGTATTTCACAGTTAGTTGGCGTATTTTAATGACAATTATCCTGCCGTTCCATAGATCGCAGGATGGATTAACGAGCAGGATATAAATAACCAAAGTACTATCGATCCCTACCCCTGTACATATTGCTGGAATCGCCAGATTTTCCATTGTGTGCGCATCTGGGAGCATGTGTGTCAATCTTTCTGTTTCACCGTCCGCAAATATTTATTGGAGTCGGAACATAACGCGCTCTAATGGTGCGATTCCGTTATCAAACACTGGACAATCGACTATGTGCATACATCATTTCTTGCTTTTGTTCTCCCTTTTTACTCTTAAATCATGCATGCATGCAACGAGCGTTACCAAAGTTCGTCGCGTGACAATTATAGAGAAGGCGCGAGTGTACGTAGGAGTTCCTGCGTCAGTAACTCCATGCCCAGGAAGATGCATTATCCCATAGTACGCGCAACGAGATTTCCCATCTTTTATCCAGCGGGAAAGCAGAATTCGATTCGAGGCGGGCGAAGTGGTGGGTATCCATCTCGTTCGACTGTCGCGAAGCTTTTTATTCAAGCAGATAGGAGGGTGTCCTTGACTTCGTTCGTTCCGTTCGCTGCTACCTGCTGCGTTTAAATTTTTCCCGCCATATCTTCTTATCCGGCGCGTGGCCGTCGCGTCGGCTTTAACGTAGTCCGTCTGCTCCGTTGAATCGATTTCGAGGAATCAGTGTTTATTCAGGAGCACTCAGAAAAGTCCTGAGATGGCCGAGATTGAAACCGAACTATTATCAATCGCGTCGGGTCTAGGTGTCCCGACGTGGCCCTGGGTCAACGCCGTACTTTGAATTCGATTGCCGCGATATCCCAGACTCGACGTCGTAATCTGCCTTCGTTCAATCCGGGACTCTTTCTCTTCGTTCTTACGCTTTTCAACAAGATTTTACCTAACACCGAGATTGTAATTTATTTTGAACGTCGTCAAAGGAACAGGAATTAATCCCCTTCTAAACTATTTTTTTTCTAAGTAGAATGCGATGAAGCTGCTAGCGCATAATTAAATCATACGGTTTACATTCATGTACGGTCGGTTGACATAGCAAGTTCAAAGGACTGAAAAATCTGGTGTTCTAACATGTATGTATAATAGGATATCTTCCTTTGTCAATTCTATGCCATTTATATTGAGCATAAAAGAGATCAGGACGAGTAAATCGAGTTACGAACATCGGTTCTGTTATCACGTCGGGTTAAGGTGTTGAAGATAATTAAGCGCAATCTAGTAACGGGAGTAACTTTTACAATGGCTACTTTCGCGCTGGTTAAAGTCAGTTTTTAAGATCCGGTCAATTAGGAAGCTTCCCTGTAATTGATTTAAATGGACGTCGATTAGGGGTATCGGAAAATTGGCTAAGCTCGTTACCTGGTGTTCGATTCCTTGTAATCTAGTTATCTTGCGCTTCTCTTTATTACAAGCGGCCATGGTTTTTTTTCTCGGATGAATTTGTAGTAACTTTAATAAAACAAAGAAGTTTCTTATTTCACACGCTACATCGAATATGCAAATGTTTTCGAACACATGTGCTTCAGTATATTCAAATCACTTCGAACACTATTTTATAATGGAAGGATTAAATCTTTTGTAAAAATATGACAAGTACTATATACATTAGCTTTGATTTTTAAAGCTGCACGACAATTTTCCTGCAATCCAAGTACCTACGAATACGTGTATTGACTGTGTACGTCGAAGTGGTAATTTTCTGTGGAAATTCCGTTTTCTGCTTATACCTGATCTATATCCCTGCAAAGGTTCTACCGTTACCTTTCCAAAGATGAGGAGGGAAAGCAAAGCTACTTCTGGAAATCTTATTTTTTACCTGACCTTCACATCATCCCTATCTCTTCGTTTTCACGCGAGAATCTCAGATAATGAATTTAAAATGAATCCTTTAATAATGCAAATTGCAGACCTAATGCAGATCTTTTAATATCGCCTCATGTTAATGATTATATTCAATTGACAATATGTTGTTACGGATAAGTAAGCATAAACGAAATAAGGTATAGGCTGTTTGACAATTCACTTACTTTCGGTGTGATTGAGTTTTTTTGTTCGTTTANATATAGGCTGTTTGACAAGTCACTTACTTTCGGTGTGATTGAGTTTTTTTGTTCGTTTAACTACTTTTATCATGTCATTATACATTCAACGATTTGAGGTATAATTTGACATTATTTAAATTTACGCATAACCCCATTATTGTCGGTGCATTTTCCTAAATTAAATCGTAAAACCAGTATGGTCGCAATTGTAACGTGTACAGAATATTATTGAGCACATTGGAGACTGTTGCCTCTATTTCGGCAAGGTTTTTGATTCTCTCTTGTGTACTATGATTCTTTCCCCCTTCATCCACCCCCATAAAAACCTCAAATTGGATTGAATTTTCAATGTGTTCAATAATATTCCGCACACGCTGTCGTTGTTGACGTGTAACTTTAAATGTTGTCAAACAAGACTGCAAGGTACTGAATGTGTAATAAGTAAAGTTTACTCAAAATCAGTTGACAAATAAAAATCTACAATCATTTAAAAATGAGGAGTAATTTTATTAAAGTTTCTTGAGAAAGAATAACGCGATGTGTTGGAGTAAGAAGTAATAAATCAAGGTCTCTTTAGCAGCCAGCAAGGTATTGATTTCTTTTCTTATTTACGCTTAATGCCTCTCCGTTGTGAGGCACAGAGGAGAGAATTTGGCGAAAAACAATCTCGCAGCCTCGGGGATACTTCAATCGATAGAGATAGCAATTTTGCCGTTCAGCACGCCACGCTTGTATTTTTGATTATTGTTTAAATGCACGCTCACGATTCTGTAAAGCCGGCGCAGACCTGGTTTCGCGGTTAAAATTGCTTCATTTAACGCGGGGAAAAATAATGCCGCTTTTGTCCATAGAATTCGTCTTCCGGTCACGTTCGCGATTGTTTATTTGTTTTATCCGTTCGATCGAAACGATAATGCTCGTGGCTGAGAAAATAACCGAGAAAACTGCCGGAACTGCTTCGCTTACGGGAACGATCTCGTTCATTTAGTTGGCGACGTTATTAAGAAGATGTGCTCTTCGTCTTAACGATTTCTGTGCTTGCTGTGGATGTATGTATATTTGTGAAGATCAAACGCTTCGCTTTTTTAAGTTAATTAACAACTGTTACTAAAAATATGGAAATATGGGATACGTGATTTCAGGAAAAACTTTAAGTCTAATATTTAGGTAATAAAGATACGTATTTCAAGAGAAAAATGTCATCAACTATTAGCTTGTCTGTTCAGATTTTCCTGATCAAAATACATGATTCGTTAAATGAAAAATCTGCTACATTCGACGTTCCACGCGATTGTATCGTACCGTGGGAAATTTCTTTATACCCAAATATTTCGCGTCGAAACTGGCCATCGACTTTTTATAACAATGCCCGTTTCATCGCGTGTTCGCTTTAGAAAAATGCTGTACAGGCCGGAGAGGATGGCGTGTTTTTTGGTTCCTCCCCAGCGCCCGGTTTTGTCACAGACTCGCAGGACGAATGGTTGGAAGTTGGAGGCAGCGCCGGGTGACCGGTTGTGATTTTTCATTGTTATAACCGTGCTCGTGAATTATACATGCACGTTTTTTCCATTTTATTTCTTAACTCAGTTTACCACTCGGCCTTGCTGCTCGATATATAATTTAAACCTGAATTTTAACTTTTCACAAGAGAACTTTTATTAACTAATACATGAAGTAAATCCGGGATTCTTCTCATCAATCCGCGAACGAGATTGAAGAAGCTACAAGTACATTACGGGAGCCTCGTTCAATTCCGGTTTGTAAAAAAGTATTCGCGGATAAATTCACCCCACGTCGATTTCAGCCCAAGTACATAAAGTGGAAAACTTCTGGAAGATATTGCTAATAACAAACAAAATACTGCAATAACCACGGAGGCGTACGGTTTTCAAGCAATAACGTTTCGCCCCGTACGGAACCTTTTGACCTCGCATTCTGTGTTATAAGCTCGGAGCAGCTCTCATTTTCCTCCACTGAGAAACCACCGGGATATCGTTGTATTGTTAGTATCAATGTCCTTCGGTTATTATCGATTTGATCAAAATACCGTATCGTCTGCGCGGGCTGTAAGGAGATTGTAAATCTTTTCGAATCGGTCCCCGGGACAAGCACAAGCGAACGGTCGGGGCAACAATACGAATACGGGAGTGAGCTAGACGAGGGAACAAGTTTCTTTGCAGGTGAAATTTTTTTCTCCCCCGTATTTCTCTTACTTTTCTTTTCATTATTCTCGAGCGTATTGTGAACCGGCTCTTGGAAAAGAGCCGTTTGTGTCCCGCGTGTTTGTTGAAACTACCTCTCGTTTTTACCGAATAACTTTTTGCCCGAGCTGGCTTAAATAGATTTCGTGTGCGCATAGTTTACGTTGGGACAGGCGCGGGAGGTGGCGGCGCACCGCGCTCGAGGATACTCCGGCTTGAAAAAGATGGCCTACTTCAGCAGCCTAATGACATAATTCTGCCAGATAACCGTGTCAGACTCGCTGCAATGGAACAATACACCGTGCAGGAATGCTACCGTTTCGGTGCACCATTTTCTTGCTCGTCAGATCAATTTATTCAAGTCGCCACGATTTCTTCGTCGTCCACATATGTTACACAATTTTACAACAATTATTAACCCCTTAACGCACAGTTTTTCTCCCACGTAAATGATAAATATCAATAAAACGAGTTTTTTTCTTTGCTTTCACATTGTTATTTTCAATACTCGATTATATTCGAGTGTGAAAAATTATAGCAGCATAAAATACAACGCCGCTCGAATTATCTCGTGTGTACACAGTTTGGCCTGTTTAGCGCGCTCGAATTAACTCGAGCGTACAAGTTAAGGGGTTAATCAACAGCAACGAGGAATAAATCCTCCGTTTGTAAAAACATTCAGGAGGAAAGAGACCTTGGATTTATACACATCTACCATACTCCACTGTTGGAATATTATATTCATTGTTTCATATATTCAATATTATATTCATTTTTCCCTATTTAAATATTACTGTCAAGATCCGTGAGTAAATTCGCAATATTTTTTTGCAGTCTCACGTTAAAAGAGTTTGTTCGATCGGAACTTTATCCTATAAGATTTATGAAAGAGTTTCCGGCGAGGGAAAGGAAGATACTTTAAGGGTCGTCACATTTTATGGAGGATAAAAAGCGTTTTTGTGTTTACCCGTATACGATATACAACTACATATAATCGTATTTTTCAATATTTTTATATTAATACAGACACATAAAAATTAAAATTTTTCGTTTTCGAGAATCGGTATTACTTTCGAGTTTTTGTGCATAAGCATAGGCATTCTCCTTACCGCCTGCCCCTTCGCGAGATCTGACGAACCTCTTTAATAACACAGATTTCATGCTATTCTTCCGTTTCGTCTGTTTCGTAACAATTTGTTCGAATCCATTCACTCCTGTTGCTGTTTCAATCACCCATCAGGAGAAAGAACAACCAAAAAAGGTAAATTGCGAATAAAGAGAGAGGCGTCGAGGGGAAAAAGAGACACACGACGGAATAGTGGAGTGAAAAAAACGTGACCAAAGTTTCCAGCACTACGCAAAGATCGTTCACAGGCGTGGCCGTACGTATGCGCCCGCAACACTAGCAAACGCTGATTCACCAATAGGAAACAACCGAAAAGCAAATCGCCTCGATATGCAGTGCGTAAACCTTTCTTTTTAACAGAACGCTGACGTTTTTGACATTAACATGTAAATGGATGACGTGTTTAAATTAATACTCGCGTATGCTCCTCATACCAAGCTCTGAAAATTTCACGCCTAAAAATTTCAATCACAATGTGAGACAGCTACGAATAAACAGCACAGCAGGATACAAAAACGTGTTAAAACTAAACAGAAATCTATGTAAAAACCAAAAATTCGTTACAATTGACTTTTTTCCTTTTTTTAGAGAATTATTCAATTCTTCCAGTGCCATCTCTAAAAGCGTTCTGGGATGAACCTCAAACTAAATATTGAAACAAATTTTATCTTGATTCTCTAGAAAATACAGGCTTAGAATCGAATAATGCGAACCTATATTTTCGGTCAATTTAGTGAGAAACATTGACATTATGCTTTATCGCGCAAATATAGAGGTCCATTCCCTTATCAATAAAAATATAACATATTTTAATTCTTCTATGAATCTTTCTTCGAAATCGTTCTTTAATCTTGCATGAGATTGCTGGTATACCAAGAAAAACTTGTCACTATCGCACGTTCTTGCGCTTTCCCTCCATCAAACGTCTACAAGAGCAATAATTTAGCCAGCATTAGTATACGTGCGCAGTATGTATACTACTTGTTCGCTGGTGACCAGAACAGAAAGGGTAGACGATAAAGCGTCGCGGGAGCGAGAGTCAACGCCGCGGTGTGGCATTACAGACTTGTCTATGTAATACGTGTCGAACACGTCGCGTATTCGGGTACAGTATCCCGCAGCGTCGCGAATCGAGGCGCGCGCGTACGTAAGCGCACGTACGAGTGCACACAGAGGCTCATCGGCCGAATGGACGGCGTTTGGGCGGAGTGCAAGTCACTCACAGCTGTCCTTCGCATACGGGCACGCATGCTAAGCATTAATCATATCGAGAACACCCTCGCTCCTCCGTTCGGCCTGAACGCCCGCACAGCCTCCGCCGGCTAAGGCTGTGCGTGTAGCCGTCGCGTCGACCGCCACCCACCTCCGCACTCCGCGGATGGAATCCTCCTCCTCCCTCATCCAACCCCCGCGACCTCCACCCAGCGATCATGCACATGCACACGCCGAGAGATGCACGGCAAACGTGTACACGAGCGTGCGTGCGCATCAGCCGTGGGTGCACTTGAAGTTCGGCTTAATGACGATGTCAATCATCGGGCGCAGTCATCCGAGCTCCTGGTCCCGACATCTTTTCAGTACTTTCTATTTTCCAAACATTTTTGTATGTATAGTCCGCAATTGGACAAATCTTGTTACACGAACAAAAGAACTTTCGGACGAGAATAAATGAATTCCACGTTCGTTGGTGACTACGTAGGTAACATCCTGACCGCACGTTAATTTGCAAAATTATTATCGACGTCGACGCAATGACTTCGTTAATTGCTGTGGTGTGGGAATTTCTCGCGGTGGAGAAACCTCGATAGAACAGATCAAATAAATTATCCGTCAAAGTGATCAGCGCGTGGAATGATAGTAATTAATATTAGTTGTAACGGTCAATGATTGGATAATTCATGATAGCGCTGAACGTGACGAATCAACATAAGTTAACACAGTAATAAACATATATGTTTATAGGTACATGCGTATGAATAAGCATCTATGAATGTAATAATACACGATTGGTGCTTTGTGTAAAAAATAATTGAAAAATTCGTTATTCAAATTAATTATTTACGATCAGGGATTTCATAAGATGAATAGAATATTTGTTTTCGTATTGTAAAATTCATTTGAGGATTCACTAACTTTTTACGTGTGTATCATAGAAAGATGGCAATGTGAATTTCTCATCGCGTCGGTCTTGAATCACGCTGACTTTCACTAACGCAAGTCCATTGTTTGCAACCGTGTTTAAGCATCCATCGACGTAAATCAGTCCAATTCTGAGCGTTTAAACAAAGCAACGTTCAAGAAAATAATGGAAAACGATTCCCTCGGGAGAATATTCCAGGCACGACAGATGCGCCCAGACCGCAGCAGCGGAAGCATCCGCCCGCTAATTCTAGCCATTATACGACAACACGAACGCGAAACGATAACACACGATAGCGTCCCTAAAAGTGGCTTTATTATGCGTCACGGGATTCGCTCGAAATTACGGCGTGGGTTTCGTCTCCAGCGCTTCTTTTCAAAATTGCTGTCACCGCGACACGGCAGCACCGAGACGAGCATCATTCGATCGAACATATCTGAATATGAATCGCAGCATCATCGGAGCTCCTGTAATGGCTAGATCACGGAGGATATTGGCACCGTTTATTCACGGAAATTTTATTACCTCTATAGTAAAAAGAGTTCTACGCGATTTTCAATAAACGAATCGGTAATCATTTTAGAATACAGAGACGCGAGAGTTTGAGTCTTGAATAATAAATACACGTATGAAATACGATATTGGATAATGTATACGTCTGTTCAANTAGCGCTGAACGTGACGAATCAACATAAGTTAACACAGTAATAAACATATATGTTTATAGGTACATGCGTATGAATAAGCATCTATGAATGTAATAATACACGATTGGTGCTTTGTGTAAAAAATAATTGAAAAATTCGTTATTCAAATTAATTATTTACGATCAGGGATTTCATAAGATGAATAGAATATTTGTTTTCGTATTGTAAAATTCATTTGAGGATTCACTAACTTTTTAGGTGTGTATCATAGAAAGATGGCAATGTGAATTTCTCATCGCGTCGGTCTTGAATCACGCTGACTTTCACTAACGCAAGTCCATTGTTTGCAACCGTGTTTAAGCATCCATCGACGTAAATCAGTCCAATTCTGAGCGTTTAAACAAAGCAACGTTCAAGAAAATAATGGAAAACGATTCCCTCGGGAGAATATTCCAGGCACGACAGATGCGCCCAGACCGCAGCAGCGGAAGCATCCGCCCGCTAATTCTAGCCATTATACGACAACACGAACGCGAAACGATAACACACGATAGCGTCCCTAAAAGTGGCTTTATTATGCGTCACGGGATTCGCTCGAAATTACGGCGTGGGTTTCGTCTCCAGCGCTTCTTTTCAAAATTGCTGTCACCGCGACACGGCAGCACCGAGACGAGCATCATTCGATCGAACATATCTGAATATGAATCGCAGCATCATCGGAGCTCCTGTAATGGCTAGATCACGGAGGATATTGGCACCGTTTATTCACGGAAATTTTATTACCTCTATAGTAAAAAGAGTTCTACGCGATTTTCAATAAACGAATCGGTAATCATTTTAGAATACAGAGACGCGAGAGTTTGAGTCTTGAATAATAAATACACGTATGAAATACGATATTGGATAATGTATACGTCTGTTCAAAAGTTGGGAGCATGTTGGGGTTTCAAAAAAATTCTGACCTTTTTACAAATAAATATTTCGTTTAACTGCGTAGAGATGTCGTTAAGTATATGTATATAAAAGTAAGAGTTACGATTATATTATTCTCATTTATCAGAAAATTTATGTTAACTTACAAAAATGTCTTTTCTGTGAAAAATTAACTTTTCGATTGTTTCCGGTTTATTATTAATCCGTGGCTTTTGCAAATAGTTCCAGAGGTCGATTTTATATGTTAGACTGTTAGACACTTACAAAGTGCAACAAAAGATATTATGATTTTAAGTTCAATTAAAAAACATGTTAATACAGAGTAATATTATTATAAGTGCAATATTTCCAAAAAACGTCTGCATGTGTATGAAAACTTTTGTTTCGTCTAAAGTGTAGAGAGGATAGTCCAAGCTTTTGACCAAGAGCATATTTATTAAATACGGTATGTACAGATTGGGACAGTGAAGTTTAGCCACCTCCTGCGTTTGTGTGCACATATGTATATACATACATATCGAAATTTCAGTGTGTACCACTAGGGAACGCACACAAACGCAGGAGGTGGCTAAACTTCACTATCCTTGATTGTACACATAACTCAAATGATTTTGGGCCAATTTTAATTGCATGTGGCGTCACGACTAGCCCAAAATCGTTTGAGGTATGTGTACATACATAGGTCCCTACATAAAGACTCATATCTTCGCTAATTAAATAGTTTCGCTTAATATCATTATTTATTGTTTGGTGTAATTTGAGTGAATGAATTTCACTGCGAATTTATTGCATACCATTGATACATGTCATGCATACTACATAAAATATCGGTTATGAACAGACATAAAAGGTCGAGCAATAGAAATCACGGAACGAATGACTGAGTTTCCCCATCAACATACGCATAACACTAAACGGATTAAGACAGCCAATGTAAGTCGTTCACAAGTGAAAACCAGTTTCCTTCTTCGCTCCTGCGCTCGCATTATCTGCCCGTTTCATTCCTATCGTCGCGGCGTTCCGCAAATAGAATTCCATCGTAATCGAGTCTTCATTTGATTGCGCCGTCGGTCTCTCGGACGTTTCACTAAAACGAAGCAACGTGTTTCCCTGCGGACATGGCCTCGTACGGCCGCTCGTGCTCGTTTATTTGTTCGCCAGACACGTGTGCGCGTACACACGGCCACGCGAGAGAAAAAGTCGCGTGCGACGCACGTGTCCACGCACCACACCGTGTGCATAATTTCAACGTGTGTTACGAACTCGCGGTAGCTATTTCTCTGTTCTAAAAACAGCCTTCCACGAGCGTAGCTCGCCCCCGTAATCCGTTTCCATTCTATTCATTCGTCATTTCACCAAGGTACATTATTAGTCTATTTTAAATACAAAGGCTTTGCCTGATTGTAAACCGATATCTACGCTGCCTAGAATAAGGTCTAATAAACATCTGGTATCAATCGAAACTGTCGACGGTCAGTTGCGGTGTTGCGGACTGCAGTTTCGTCACAACGGACCTCTTTCGTCTTTTTGAAACGCTATTGTTATGAATATCTTATTGTCTATTCATATTTAATGTAACGACCAAAATAACTAATTTTACGTATCATGATCTGTTTACACTTACCGCAAGAACCGTAACGATGATGAAATTGTATGTACCAGTCGGCGAAATTTTGAGGTTAAAAGACGTCTTTTCACCGTAAAATACAGTACCATACTAGGAAGGTCAAGGTATTGGGGAAAAGCATACTACAAAAGCATGGGGACCTCAGAAGGCACTGGCGATATCTTTCCGAAACGAGTACGAGGGTAGGAGAAAAGTATATATCAACCACCCACTGTGCAGTTTCGAGTAGCTGCTAGACCTTTTTTTATTTTCGATCCTGAAGGTCTCAGGTCAATCCGTACGTTGGAAACGTTCGTAACATGAAAAACCGTAGTTCTTGCCGTAAACGCCGTACAATATCAGATACAATAATATATGTACTAACATTTAACAATTTTATTAATTTAATAAAATTATTACTGTACAGCACTTAATATCTTAGTACATATGAAACTCATGTAAACGCTACGCATGTTGTAATTCGCATCAGGGTATACAGGATTTTCAGCTGTCAAACACTTTTATCAACTGTAAACAATATACAGGGTGGTCCATTTAAGTAAGGCCGTTTAAATATCTCTTCAGCTTGTCGTCATGCAAAGAATATTTTTTATATGCATGGTGTCGGAGGACCAATAACTGGCAAGAACATTTTTTTCCAAAGCACATTTTCTTCCGAGGTTATCAAGGTCATAGGTGTTTTTTCATACATAACTACATTTTTTTTAAATCGCATCGTGTAGCTGATCGAAAAATACATTCAGATACGTATAATAACATGAACAATCGAAAATTCAAGTCTTACGTAAAACTGATGTCTATCGAAATCGCGTGAATGTAAATAAAACAATCAAGAATCTTAGCCAAAGATATTCGCGATCACTTTTATATAGAATGTTTATGGATTGCATAGGAATGGCAGCGCGATTTGGAAGAAAACAATGTAAACTTTGGAACATTTGTCGCTCGCATAGTTAAAAATACTAATTGTAAGGTGATTGGCTGGTACTTTCATTTCGTGACGGTAGGACGACAAAATGAAAATTCCATATTTATATCTATTAATCTTACTCAACGTTCGCGAGCAAAATAAAGAATGTCACGCGAGCCTCAATTGCGAAGGGAACCGCGCGAGATCGTGCAATTTGGCTGTTTACTTCATTTCACGGTTCACGGAATACGTCGAATATCGCTGTGATGGGATAGAAAGGAAAACGGTATGTCGAGAACACTATTTGAAATCGCCGCAAGCAAGCCCCTTTCATTTATTCGAGGATGCTTGAAAGGAAGCGGAAAATTGAAATTATATTACATTACGCTTCGTTGTCATTACACAGACATTTCAATCATGCTAGTTGTGTAACCAGAGTTTCTATTAGCCTTACAATTAGACAATCACTAAGTTAAGCTGGGTCTGCATTACTTAACAAAACATTGTTATATGATAAATTTGTTTCAGATTTTGTTATAATTCGTTCAATGTCTACGCTATAGAATAAAACGTGTTAAGAATCTCTACTTGCTAAAAATCATAAAATAAATGTCGGCCTTTCTTTCATTGGTATTTACTTTGGAACTGTTTGTATGCGAAATTTAAAACTTTCGTCACATTGACACATGCTAGAAGATCACTGTCGCTATATTTTCGAGCTAATAATTATAACCGTACCCAGAATTTTGGGTTTTGCTTACTTCATTTGTCCAATAAAATTACATAAGCAACTGTTATTAGATATTAATAATGTTCTCAAGGTTTCATGTTATTATGAATAATGAGATGCAACGTGTTTTATAAATTTGTCTACACACCAGAAAAAATGTTATATTACACTATGCATCTTTATATCTATATATCTTTTGATCTTGCATTTTCAACAATATATATAACATGTAGATGCGGCTTCAGAATTCGTACAAAATCACGGAGCTAATTGGACTTTAAAAGACATAANAACATTGTTATATGATAAATTTGTTTCAGATTTTGTTATAATTCGTTCAATGTCTACGCTATAGAATAAAACGTGCTAAGAATCTCTACTTGCTAAAAATCATAAAATAAATGTCGGCCTTTCTTTCATTGGTATTTACTTTGGAACTGTTTGTATGCGAAATTTAAAACTTTCGTCACATTGACACCCGCTAGAAGATCACTGTCGCTATATTTTCGAGCTAATAATTATAACCGTACCCAGAATTTTGGGTTTTGCCTACTTCATTTGTCCAATAAAATTACATAATCAACTATTATTAGATATTAATAATGTTCTCAAGGTTTCATGTTATTATGAATAATGAGATGCAACGTGTTTTATAAATTTGTCTACACACCAGAAAAAATGTTATATTACACTATGCATCTTTATATCTATATATCTTTTGATCTTGCATTTTCAACAATACATATAACATGTAGATGCGGCTTCAGAATTCGTACAAAATCACGGAGCTAATTGGACTTTAAAAGACATAAAAAGAGATAAGAGAAATAATTATGCTGATGGAAAAAGATTATCGTCAATATAATGAGGAATACAAACATATCAATGAAAGATGAAAAAAATTGTGTTAAACTATCGCTTCCAATATGATTACGACATTATTTAACACGTTGACTGTCACGACACTTTTCAGAATTCTCGTGATTATATTTTTTGATCATTTATCAATAAATGCTGCGTAATGTAAAATAAATTATCTGTTCATTTTAAGCCAACCTTGATTTTTATTCTCTTCCCTGAGGCGTTCTATTCATATTTATATTGATATACTATTACGAATTTCATCGTAATTGCACAAGTATGCCAAGTAAACAAACTATACTATACGAGATAACTCGTAGTTGGCAGTAAACGTGTTAAAGTTAATGCGCGAAATTTCGTGCAATGTTGGTATTCAGTGATCTTTTATCTCTGAAAATTATAATCTATTTAAATATCTCTGTTTTCCGTAACTTCGTGAGTATCACTGACAATAGTTGCAATTAAAGTGTTCGTTGCGAGAAAGTTGCAAACAACTGCCAGGAACTTTAAATTCAATTACTAGATCAATGCTGTACAAGCTAAACTCCGGAGATTGTTTGAAAATTCTTCAACTGTATACATGTGTATACTAACTGTAGTATTGGAGCACCTAACAATTTTCATTTGATACAGCTAATATGAAATTATTCAGGATCAACCACGAACGGTGGTTGTCTGAGCTCGCCTGTAAAATTAAAAAATTAATTTGAGTCTTACTGTTTCAATTGCCCGAAACGAATGGCAGGTTGACGATCGTAAAACGCTCGTATCGATAGTGAACTTTCCGCGTAACGTTCGAATGATTGGCGAAGTTACGATTACAACAGCCTTCGATTTCGATCGGTGCCCGAAACGATTGGCGTCTTTTGGATCTCGATCGCTGCCCGAAACGATTGGCAAGGCTTGTGATTGTAACCTTTTCGATTCGATTGATGCCCGAAATGATGGCAAAGTTCACTTTCGACCGCTTGTACGAACGAACTGACTCGAAACGCTGCTGCAACTGCCTGGTGAAAACGCGTCGGAATTGAAGAAAAAAAACCTTGGGTTGTAGGTATGAAATAGGACCGTAGTTATGACAAGTCCCAGACACCTAGGCGTCCGGACCCGAGTGCCTTTGTTAGCAACGCTTGATTTTTTCTGGGAAAAACTGGGTGAAAAAAACACTTGAGAGTGTTGGAGACCCAGGCTCTCTACCTCGGGCCCGGGGTTCCATCGCATCGTCGGAACAATTATTACTGTATTTTACTTCATTTTATTTTTACTCATCCATTCAAATAAATTCAATAAATGATTGCGGCCTAATACATTTATGACACGTTTTTACGTATTTTACAATCAATTCTCGAAAAATCCGTCCATGCTAACGCTGAATACACCAAATACATATAAAACCAGGAACGATTGCACTTGCGATATTAGCTACGATTCTTGAGCACCAGCCATCCCATCCGTTGTGAACGAGTTGGGTACCTGAATACCGGATGCACCAGGGATATGCAGCATGCTTTTTCATATCGTAAGCGAGAAAATCAGTAGGAGACACGCGAACGCTTCATCAGAGCTCGTTCATATAGCACGATCGATTTTTTCCTCGTTCACCGTTAAATTCTTTCGAATATGTCTGTAATACACATGTATGGCGCGCGAGTGCACGATATTGAGTGTTTCGTATAGAAGAAATTCCACGTACGTATGTATACACAGATGCATGCATACCTACGGTTATGAATATTCGTTGTATAAATCGTGTCGCGTGACTAGCGAAAAAAGTAAAAAAATACTCCACTTTTTTCTATTTTCTCTCGATGGTAGATATCCATTGTCTCGCATATGATGGAAAATATTAAGATGTTCGAGGTTTGCAATGAACTGAGATTTTTATGCGAGATGGAAATATAGACCACGTCTTAAACACTTTTCATTGCTTAAAGTGGTTCTATAATTTTTCAGAAGTTCTGAGAATTAATCAAGACTTTTTAAGAGTACAACTTCAAACAAGAAAAGAAAGAGTCTGACACATTTCAGAATCAGCTATCCTGAAAATATTTGTGAAAATAATTACTAAAACTGAGAACTTTAATTCATGTGACGGAGCTACTTCAGGAGACAGATAATTAAAGATTTTTTATTGATAGCGATCCTATAAAATTTTATAAAACATAGTTGTAATAAGTTAAAGTCTAAAATTTTTCCTATGACATAAAAATGAATAGATCATTGTGTAAACTTTTGAAATAATGATCACTAAAGCAAACGGAATTATGGTTACATGGAATGCTTCAGAAGGTAAAAAGTTAAAAGAGACTCAGCAAAGTTGTGGAATTTGTTATTACGAATCAGTTCCAATTTCGAATCTATGTTGTTTGAATCTAAATTTTGACAGGAACATACACGTTTTATAACATAACTTATAATGAAGCAGGCTATAGAATAAAAATAGGAACGAATTATTGATTTTGTTTAACCTTTTATTTGTCAATTACTTTTTAACCTTTCTTTATTCTAAAAGTAACTTTTTTTAGCAGACTTTTGTTTCATATATCCACGCAAGATTCTTCCTTTATTTCTGTGCGGATTTGATAGACTTTTTGGAGTCACGATGAAAAATATAAAATTAACAGAAGGAAAAGAGAAATTAAATTTTGTGACCTTGTCTCGTTTGTGTGTTCAGGTTGGCTTCTAAAAATTATTTTTTATCATTTTCTATCATTACGTACGCAAGCACAAAATAACTTCTAATTTCATTAAAATTCCTAAAAATAATTTAAAAATACTTTTAATTTGGCAATTCGAAATATTTGAACGAAGAATTATTTCATCTTTGATCTAATTAGAAAGTACCTTCATATAGCCTTAGTGTAACATATTCTAATGTTACGTACAATCTTTTATTGAATATTTATGCGATCAATAGAGAAATTAAAAGATTAAGATAAATGACACGTATACATTTATATTTCGTTGCTTATTATCTTATTAAAGCATATTATTACACTAACTTGCGCAAAACTGAGAGAATGAAATTGTAATTGTAGTCGACTGTAGTGGCTAATCTATAATGAATGGACACGGATTGACATATAAACGCTAATGTTCAATACCGTAATTAATAACGTATTATTGGGTTTTTAAATGTAAGTGGCGAATTTAACTACTGAAGCGGCAGCGGTGCCTGTCGCGGTGCACCATTTATTGTTATCGCGGTATTGAAGCGTAATAATTCAACGTAATTAATTTGTATCTCGCGCCACGCCGGCGAACATGTAGCTACCGGGGAACAAATCGCTATTTTGTTAACGTACCGATCGACATCGGGGCTGCAATACCATTTACAGTTCATTGTTTCAATCAAAAAGTTAAGATTATTTAGTACAGAAAACATTTTTACGAACAAATTAAAATAATTGCCATAGTATTCCAAAACTTTTGGGGCTTCGTTTGTTACAAAGCAATTAGCGATTGCTATACGTGTAGTATGATTTTTGTCAAGTTTCTAAAAAGGTCTTGTGGGATGCAAAAATGAGATAATGCAGAATTTGTAATTTTTACAATAGATTGAATAAAATTTAATCAAAACGAATGGGAAATATGCTTCCTATAACATATTGTACTTATTGATTCAAGTTTTAATTAGTCGATTCGAGAGAGTAATTTGGTCGTACAACTCTGTAATTACAATTTTAACCTCTCGCTCGTTGATATTGCGTTTCAGTAATAAATTTAGTTGAAATTAGAACCGGGCGCAGAAAATTGGAAATGCCAGCCATTTTTATTCTATGCTGAAATCAATTTGAGTTTAATAGAAATTTCAAATTACGTATTCCGAAATTTGTTTTTCTTTAAGCGAACGTTAATCACTGCGTCGTTTATGTCAAATGCAAACAATGAAGTAAATTAAACAGAAACCTTTTTCAAAGAATGAATTGAAATGAACAGAAATGCAACTAGTAACTGATGCAGCTTCGAGGGAAAGAATTCGGGGTGTCGTTGTCGTGGATGCAATCAGAGATCAGCGCATCTTGCGACTGCAAACGAAATCGAGCAATAACCCGTGAGTTTGGATCTCCTTAACATATACGCGTACTGGAGCGATGTGTCGAACGATAAGCCGGCAGATTAGCGATACGCGTGAAGCCCGAGTAAACGGAGCGCATGGTATTGCATGTCCCACCAGCAATTGAACGTATCGGTCTCCTCCTTGACGGAACGAGATTCAACCCTTGTTCTGTGGACGCTGAACAAAGTGCTATTGCTTGTAACACGTACCGGAATTTCTGTTGACCGAATTGCTTGCGAAATGTTATTAGCATAGAGTGGCACACGAAAGTGTTCCACCATTTCTTGAAACGGAATAACATTTTTAGTATTGGACCAAATAACATACTTTTCTGTGTGGTGTTACAAAATTTTGTTTACTACGTAATGTGCAAAAAGTAACCGTCGCATTTTCTTAACTTTTTTATTAGGGTCTCTAATTAGAGTTTGAAACATTACGCTTTTAGATCTAACTGCGAGTAAGTTAGTATGCATGTATAAAGTTTCATTACAATGGGCTAAACAATTTTAGAAACAATTTTAGAAACATCGAAATACGTAAAAATCTTTCAACTTATAACATAATAATTCATTTATAATTATAGGTGCTATGAATTGCTGAAAGTTACGACTTTCTCTATTTTCAAATACTGTATATAAATACAACTTAAGCTGCGTTTACACTATATAGTAAAATGACCAATAAAAATTCCTATCGAAGTTTCTTACGTATTATAAGACGTCTAGCATACCGTAGATAATTATGTTAGCTAGTCTAATAGTAGAAAAGTTATTCCTTTCCAAAAGTTCTGTTCGAATACTTTTGTGACTTACTGTATGTGCGAACATATTTCGTTTCTAGAGAATAAATATAAATACATGAAACCTAAGAAAACAGACAATAATTTACATATAAATACTATTTTATAAGAGGTAACTGTTGATATCCATGAAATTATATTTTCGTCAATGCACATATACATATAAAACGAGTAACTATTTTTTCTATATGAAAAGAGCGAGTAAACGAGTTCTGGTTTTTCACTTCTTTTTAAAACGCGTAACAGATGGGAGCGTGATCGGTTTCTCTTTTTCGCACGCTTTATCAATCTACTTTGGCCCATCTTTATCCTGACAGTATCATAATTACCGACATTGCAATTAGTTCCAGCGCGAGCCCGNACGAGATTCAACCCTTGTTCTGTGGACGCTGAACAAAGTGCTATTGCTTGTAACACGTACCGGAATTTCTGTTGACCGAATTGCTTGCGAAATGTTATTAGCATAGAGTGGCACACGAAAGTGTTCCACCATTTCTTGAAACGGAATAACATTTTTAGTATTGGACCAAATAACATACTTTTCTGTGTGGTGTTACAAAATTTTGTTTACTACGTAATGTGCAAAAAGTAACCGTCGCATTTTCTTAACTTTTTTATTAGGGTCTCTAATTAGAGTTTGAAACATTACGCTTTTAGATCTAACTGCGAGTAAGTTAGTATGCATGTATAAAGTTTCATTACAATGGGCTAAACAATTTTAGAAACAATTTTAGAAACATCGAAATACGTAAAAATCTTTCAACTTATAACATAATAATTCATTTATAATTATAGGTGCTATGAATTGCTGAAAGTTACGACTTTCTCTATTTTCAAATACTGTATATAAATACAACTTAAGCTGCGTTTACACTATATAGTAAAATGACCAATAAAAATTCCTATCGAAGTTTCTTACGTATTATAAGACGTCTAGCATACCGTAGATAATTATGTTAGCTAGTCTAATAGTAGAAAAGTTATTCCTTTCCAAAAGTTCTGTTCGAATACTTTTGTGACTTACTGTATGTGCGAACATATTTCGTTTCTAGAGAATAAATATAAATACATGAAACCTAAGAAAACAGACAATAATTTACATATAAATACTATTTTATAAGAGGTAACTGTTGATATCCATGAAATTATATTTTCGTCAATGCACATATACATATAAAACGAGTAACTATTTTTTCTATATGAAAAGAGCGAGTAAACGAGTTCTGGTTTTTCACTTCTTTTTAAAACGCGTAACAGATGGGAGCGTGATCGGTTTCTCTTTTTCGCACGCTTTATCAATCTACTTTGGCCCATCTTTATCCTGACAGTATCATAATTACCGACATTGCAATTAGTTCCAGCGCGAGCCCGTACGGCCAGCGGTAAAACGCCGTAACAAAAACGATAATGCATCGATCTCGAAGAAAATTCGTTCCGACTCGACGCGACGTGACTCTTCGCCGTACGACAATGCGATTTGCTTCTCGCCGTTAAATGAGCACGATTACTTGCCCGAAAAAGTTGACGGGAGATACGGTTTTTCGATCGTAGATGGCTTTTCTGCTCAAAAATACTGTTTGCGTTAATCTTTTAACAAACGCGTTATCCGCAAAATAAAAATAACATTTCTCGTTTTAAAACCTGCTTTAAAAACGTGATTTATTTTTATCTCTTGTTTGTTTGTTATTATCAACCGCATGATATCAACAGAACAACAGAAGTAACGACAAGCAAAAATGTTTCCTCCTCAATTTGCAGTTTCATCCTGGCATTCACCCATTTCGTTTGAAGTCAGGAGCAATTTGTCGCGTGACGGTGGTAATAGAAAAATTCAATTTAGATATTGCAATCCAATTAATAAAAGCGATCGACTCGTTCGAAAGGCAGGATACGAGTTTATTAAGCGCGAACGATAACATTTTTCCGAGTGTTCGTAATTCCTCATCCGTACTATCATTAAGGGCTTACGCGCGTTAATGGCGATCCAGCAGATAGTATAATTCATAGTCACGCACGTGCGAGAGCCGGACCCGATAGTAACGACGCGGATGATTTAGTGCGATGCCAGTACATGCGCGGAGAACCGGGCGATTTGTTTTAACGTTACGGTTTCCCGGCGCAATAAACAAAACTGGCTACATACAACGAGTTCACGGTGAAACTATCGCTCGGCCTGATTAATTAATGAATCTATCGTCGTACGGAAATTCCACATCGCTTACGCGTGACGTTCAGTCTTCTCCCACGATTAGATCGGAGCCTAATGATAATTTTGAAAGGTATGCTAATACGGTTAAAATAAGTAACTTTGTTTTTGATCCATTACGCTACTGATTAATGATCTGTAAGACCTAGTACGTAAGGTGGTATGATATGGATCTCCAAAAACAAAAGATTTCATCTATTATTCCATTATACAATCTAAGTAATGTAAATCACATTTTTACAATGTAGTGTTGACCTCTTTAAGTCCGATTTAGATCAAAATACGCCCACATCTAATTTTATTTTCGCATTAGCGTGAAAAATCGAAGCGGCAAGCGGCTTCGATACGTATAATTCGAATACAATGATGCGTTCTTGATCGAAGAATCCGTGGATGTGGGTCAACAAGAAGCAAGGCGATAAGTTATTTAAATCGTACACGATCGGGATAGATACGAACAGGTAGCGAGAAAATTAAGTCATTTGCAATCAGATTTCGATTATTCAATTTCGATTATTAGCAACGATCTCATTTTTACTCGAATGAATTGTCCTGTAAGCTCTGAAGCTTCGAAGGATTTCAAGAACTTTCATGAGGATAATTGACGTCCAAATTGTATCGAGCATTCGGATTTTCCACTCTCTTTCTCTGCCCGTCTACTTGATTTTTTTTTATTTTCAATGCGTACTTTTTTTAATACGTTATATGCTAAATCGAGAAGGAAAACGTTTAATGAGTCTGCATTACACGTAAACTATCATAATAGTTTAAATGGAAGTTTACATCCCCTACTAACAGCTAAGAATAACTTTATAGCTAACCAATTAAGGGGGTAGATTCCGGAATAGAACTCCGATAAAGCAGGCTGTCAATGTTACCCACAAAATTAGCCGAAAATATGGAAATATACTTTTCGTCCTTATATGTAAATATTTGTCAGTCGTCAGGTACCTCCGTATATGTATACCTATAAATCTGGCGTGCTCTGGTCATTATTTAATCAGAATATGCTGATATTTAGTAATATGAGCATTATAATATGGACGAAAACGACTTAGTTACAATGCTTGTGTTTATAGCCGATTTTTTTATTCAAAACAGATTGTTTTGATTAAAATAAAAAACTAGAGCGCACCAGATTTGACTTTCTTCTTTTTAAAGATGTACTACTTCTAATTTGGACGTTTTTCGCTCTTTAATTCAATATTGAAATGACATCGTTGATTAAAAAAATAAGTATATTCACAGATTAAATTAAGTAGTAATTACTGAGTTGATGTGCTTCTATTCCTATTTTAAACTAATTTTTTTTAGATCTGACGCATTTGCCCCAGTAAGGTGCAAGGTAAAAATAGTCAATAAATCGCTCAATTATTTTCGGAATTGGATCACATGTATACCAAAAACGAATTGTAAGAGTTTTCTTATTTCTGTATACTCCACAGCTTAACACATATTTTTAGGAAAAAAGAAATAAACGACAAAAAGGAATTGGATCACATATATATAAAAAATGAATTGTAAGAATTTTCTTATTTTTGTATAGTCCACAGCTTAACACGTATTTTTTGAAGAAAAAAAAAAAATAAATAAATAGACGACAAAAAGGAATTATGTGTATGACATGTCAAAATTAGCTTTTAGGTCACCGCAAAGTTGAAATATTGGTGCAAGAGTTGATAAGTACTTTATATGGCATATATCCTTGACATAATCATATACATATATGACTTTTCAAAGATATTTGGATGTAACTAATACCAGTGGTCTAAACCTTAGGTCAGGTTAAGACCCTTTCCAAAATGAAGTTGCACCTTCCTTGCTGCTATGTCTTCAACTGTTGTTGGATTTTCGGGATCGTCATTAGTTTCTTTCACGTTTTTAGATCAGGTCCATGATTGTGAGAGAATGTGAGGGAAACAGTGATAGAGAGTGGGGGTAAAGAGATTATACGGAACGAAGAGCAGGAAGTCGCGTTTATGCTCGTATTACACAGACGGTGGTCGATCAACTGACGCACTGTAATTACCGTGGCAATTACTGCCGACATATTTCACAGTGCACGTTGTAGCCTCATTCCGCTGCTCCGTTTTCACGCTCGAATTTTCGTTACAAGCCGACTCGTCTACTTGTTAGGTAAATAGACAAAGACAGCCGAAAATGGTAAACGCATCTCTATTTACACTATAATATACTGTCGAATATCTATCTATCTATCTATCAACGATGTATCGGCTGTGCGGAACCCAATTTTTAAACTGACTCTTTTCAGAACTATTATGAAATTAAAGATCTTACACGTCGTGCATCTGTAAACAGTATTTAGGATATGGTACGAGTTTAATTAATAATTAGCCGTAAATTTTCAATAATTGATTTACTCGAATAAATTACAAATGTTCAAAATGTCCACAGCAGGCAAGTTATCACAAGTAAAGGAGTCTCTACATTGTTCATAAACACAAGCGGCAATGAAAAATTGCGGATTAGATCCAGTGAATAAAGTAAACTCTGTCCAAGTACACGCGTACCTAACGAATTTTCAAACTCGATTTTCTCAAAAATGACATCCCCGTATGAACAAATTATATTCCTTGTTTTCGACTAGATTTTGTGTGAGAAATCATTCCCTTGCGGGCTGTATCACGATTTCGCAACCACCCTGTGTATCTTAAATAATATCCTCGAAATTGACGTTATTTCAAAAATATTCTTAAATCATATACTAAGAATTATACAAAATCACAAGATTCTTTCATTGTTGCATTCATAGTTTTTTTATAAATAAAATTGAAATTCTGTCATTCGACACAGCTTGCAAAATTTCTAAAATTTTGTACAGCGGTGTATTAATGTAATGTCTAGTAACTGTTAAAATTTCAATGATTTGTCATTGTTTTTATGTCAGAGCTCATAGAACCTTAATTTTCGCGCGTATCAAATTTAATTCCAGTTCATTTTCCATCCTGCGTAACCTACCGACGGGAAGCAAGGCTACGATGGATGCGGTGTTGGTGGTACGCGGGCCAACCATTACAGGACGAAATAATAATGATATATTATCCGCGAGTTACAATAGATAGTGAACGGGAGGTTGAAAATTGCAGCGAAACACGCTTTTGTGATCATAATTAATGAACTCCATCGAGGTGTACACGGGGTTCCATCCTTGGTGTGACGAGCGACCGTTAGTTAGGTTGCGTGGTGTGTACAGCCAGAACCGGAATTATTATCGAGCCGAGAGCGTGGTATGTGGACGCGTGGACCGCAGCAGCGCAGACCAGGCCTGACTTCTGTTTAGTCTATTCGGCAACCCTGAAATTTGCCTGTTATCACGCTGGTTGTAGGTATGCAGATGAAAGCTCACGCCATCATCCTACTATTTCATTGTACGTAGTTCGCTGGCCGGCCGGCTAGCTGCCCACGGGAACCAACTTGGCTCGGGCCGTCATTTCCGGCTTCTCGTTGTAGTTTGTAATACGAGCTGAACATTGTTCCGGCGTAATAACGCGCGCTAATTGAGACAGATCTCTGCGGATTCGCGGGGGGATTAAAAACCACGGAGCCGGTCGGGAAAAATTAAGCGAGGGGAAATTGAGCAGGGTAGCGTGACTGGTTGATCGATTTCAAAATATACGTATACGATGGTACTCGCTTGAATAGCATCGAATAGACCAAATTAGCTGTTCGTTACAAATTATATGTAATGTATATAATAAATATATATAGAAATGTAAAGTGACGATATGCAGAATTATTATAAATATCTCTCTTTCTGATTTATCCCAAAATATCTACTATCTAAAATTGAATACTTGAGGCTATTTATACGGAACCTGACAACCCGGTACATTTATAACAGCAATCAATTACTGATATTTTCTAAATGTTCCAAAACCATCTCCAAATCCAATAGTATTTATTTATAACAAACTGACGAAATCTGCTTACGGGAGGGATTTGCAGATACGACGTGATGCTACTTAAGGAAGTTAAAATACTTAACATACATCCCAGTGGCACGTTATATTTTGGGGACCATTGTTTGTCGAAAAACCATCACCAAACAGTGATCCTCAAAATAAGATATGCACAACGTAACGATGACCGCTGTTTCAGACACACGCTGTATCTGATCGTGAGAAACATGGCCATTGAGAGTAATTTTTAATCGCTTATAACTAGCAAATAGAGCCTCGAGCGCAATCTTTTTATTCTTGACTTCTGTCTTATTTTGACTCTTAAGGTCACGTTTTAAATTCTGTCTACCTGTAGTTGAACACACTGTATACGAGGTGAGTCATAAAAAATAGGTCACGTGAAATTTTTTATTAGATTTAAAGATATTCTCTGAACGAGGGTTATATTTATTCAATTTTTCTGGGCTGGAGGTCATTCAAATGTCACATTGTCATATATGATTGAACTCGTTTAGATGTCAGCTACAATTACACAAGGAAAAGAGTATTTAGTTCCCCTAAAAAATAAAACGTTGGTCACCTTGACAACACTGGAAAATACGGCATACAAAAATAGTATTATGATGACGACATACGTCTTCCGAAATCATTCATTTCTATATGTATACGAAATTTTCGTATCTTTAAATCCAACAAAGGTGTTTTCTTGTGACTCACCTTGTATATGTATTAACAATAAAATTTAGTTGTTTACTGTTATTATTGTTGTATATGTTATAAAATTGATGATAATTTAGCATATTCTCAAGCATTGAGGATATGAACTTTTTTCAAAAGCACTTCGGTTAAGAACGTCTCTTATACATAGCATAAGAGGGAAAGCAACACAATGGGCTTTGATTCTTAACGTTTCATTAGCAGAACAATTGTGCCATGAATTAAGCCACTCTAATCGTTGACAGATTCTTCCACCCTAAGCATTATATTCGGAAGTGACTGTCGGTAACAATAGAAGATGAGTCACATGTAATAATGTAGCGTAATTCACTACGTGTAAGCGGATAAGTCACATGCGTGACGAACAATGAACCGATAAATAGAGATCACGAAAAATTCTTGTTTTTCAACAATTCTTTCGTTCAATTTTTTTGTTTGTTAAACGTTTCCTGGTTATCAAAAGATAATGTTCTCCAAACAAAATAAGGTAGATAAAGTATATGAGCTTTAGAAACGGTATTTTATTTAGTGCTAATCTTGGAAATATCAGCACATGTATCTTATCTTGTGATATGATAACAAGTGTCCAGTGTAGCTATAGGGATAGATTGGAAAACGCGATCGTGAATTAACTTGTCGATCTATAACATTATAACTTGGCAATGTATGCATACTGTTTTGTAATTGTTTGCTACATACAGCTGCGCGATTGATATCACTAAACTAGGATGATACTATGTATTACTTAATTACTTCACGATAATTTTTTGCCTTATCATCATTAAGATCACACTCTATAACTGCCATTATTCATAGTCTTAGCTTACGTAGTTAAGTATGTAATCAATAATTTATCATATTGTTTAC